>JAQFZX010002087.1:0-22078 GCA_034682405.1 Hydroisotoma schaefferi | reverse complement strand
TCATTAAACAAACCAATTAAACTTACAATGTTGCTGCGGTCTAGGAATTAGTTAAGAGCCAATAATTTGTAAAAGTCTCAGGAAATTAGGGTAGAGAGAGAAGGCATTTTACATGTTTTAGATGAAGGTTTTTACGTAATTACGTTTGCAGAAGCATTATTTTACAGAAAAAAACAATAACAAATTGCACAAAAACGACGATATTAACATCGCAACGGCTTTTAAGTAACTTACTGACTATTTATATGAAAGAGAAGTATGCAAGCAGTTTAGATGTAGGTCAGTCAAAATGCTAGGTCAAAACTAGTACGGCGCATCGTTACTTTGCCATCTTCAGCCATGGTATCTTAACTGCTTCACGTACGTACGTGTCTAAGGTTTAGAAAACAACGAGAAAAATGGCTTCATCGAAACTTTCCGTGGCCGTGGCTGTCATTGTAAGTCTATCGAATTAAATATAGATCTAACATCCAAGAATAGAAACAATCCCCAGAAATATAATGTTCATTTATCAGTTTGTTCGCATAAGTAAAAGTTTAAGTGCTCTATTCTGAGTTATTTTGCTTATAAAAATCTCTTAAAAAGAATACTCGACTCTGTAAAGAATTAGTATTTTTTATCAGGTGTGCAGATGACTTACAGCAAGAGAGATCCGATGCCTTAAAGTGAGTGTAATTCTGACAGACAAGCCTTTTATTGGAGGTTTAATAAGCAGCTGTCTCTCCAACCTATTTTTGATAACTAGGTCAACTAAATTTAAAGTTTGAGAAGTCTACAGGTGAAAGTTATTTTTGGCAGCTTAGATAATTACAGAATTCTTATCATATTTCTGACTGAAATGGAATATTTCTGACTGATCCTAAGACACAATTTCCAAAAATTTTATAATTGGCAGAAGCAGAACTAAAAAGCGTAACGTCTTCATTAGCTGGGACGCTCCAAATCTATTTTAGATAGTTACATGGAAAATTAAAGTTTACTTTTCAATTTCCGTCAGAGTTTTCAACTATACCTTTGACCTTACTTTTGTGGTAGAAATAGTAGTAGTAGTGGTAGTAGTAGTAGTAGTAGTGGTAGTAGTAGTAGTAGTGGTAGTAGTGGTAGTAGTGGTAGTAGTAGTAGTAGTAGTAGTAGTAGTAGCAGTAGTAGTGGTGGTGGTAGTTAGTAGTTAAGTAGAGGTACGGGCTAAATCTATGTTTTTTCGGCTGCAAGCTGTAGTATATTCAACTGGAAGAACCTCTTCCTTATACTGTTTAAATGCGGAAGTACAGCCCGTGCTGCTATGCAAATCGGAGTGTAAGATGAACGGTTTTGACATGCTATAAAATTAGATAACTTTTTCAAATGGGTTCATGTTTGAGAGATTCATCGACGTACTGTAAGTAAGCTATAGCTCTAATTTTTAGGAGAATGTTACCCTAAGCTTCACTTTAATTAATTGTTTAAAGAGTAACTTTTTAACCCTGGTGGTGACAGCAGCACTAAAACAAAAGTTAAACCGGAGCAACTTTCTTCAGGGAAATGGAAAGAGTACTACTTATATTCCTCTATAAAAGAGAAATAACTTTCCACAAACCGGGTGCTTCCTAAGTAAGTACCATAAAATTGTTATGGCTAGGCCTAATAGTCCCAGCTGAAAAAACAGCCCAGAGTTAGCGTTTAACCTCTTCTTTCCTTTCCTACATTTTCGAAAGGAAACAAGATCACAAGTTTCCTCAAAAGATGTTTTATAAAGCGAAGAAAAAAGTTCTATCTCTAGAACCGAGATCTCAGAACGCTCACTCACCATATCTAGTGGAACAATCACCACTAACCTCAATGCTAAAATCCCAAATAAGCTATCAACCTGTCGTAGCGTATGTCTTGGAGCTTGACTAAACTCAGAACGAGAGCATAGCGAACTTAACTTATGTCTCTACGCCCAATACTATTACAGAGAGGCAGTGATAGTTAGAAGTTTCTAAATCCCAAAGGCTTACAGAAGAAATACACCTTTCTCTGACCATGTAGAAGAAACCTCTCTAAAAAGTCACACTTAACTTGTCTCAATTGACATGGTCATCACTAACTAGGTACTAAGTACGTACCACTTCTACAGCTTAAGAGTACAACAATTACAACCAAAATATACTGCGGATACTGGAAAAAGAAACTGAGTGAAAGTAGCGACAACTCCTGAAGAGCGTCTACCTAATAAATAGGAGCTAAAAATAGAGCCTGAGAAAGTACAGGGATAAAGTTTCAATCCGACAGTTGCCCATTTCGTTGTACTAAATCCGTCGGTATGGAGGAAATTTATCTCAAGTCTTACATTTATTTCGGAGGGTTGTTTGTGTTAATAGTTAGCTGTATTTTATCCTGTTTCTATTTTAGAACTGTGTTGACTTTTTGTCCTGCGAAGGATAACTACGTGGCATAGAGTTCCATGGAGTTTTAGGACAGTATTTAAATGAAAAGGGAGACAAGCTATGCTAATGATCATTGAACATACGTACAACCACAGCCAAATGAATACGTTATTCTCAAGGTCCTCAATTTGGTAGAACAATGGCAGTATTCTGTAGATGAATTCATCACCAACTCTCTGGAAATAGCCTGGTGACTAGGTGGTAGGTTTAATTGGCACTTTCCATTGTCACCTAAAGTTCCGTTTCTCTCTCGGTCTAATTTCGTCCGAATTGACAATGAATTAGTAACCAAGGACAGGTGGATTGCTGGAAGTAAATTAAAAACATGACGGGTCCTTACTTCTATTATATTATACGGTACTTTTATCAGACTACACTTTTATAACTACTAAATATTCTTACTACTGCTTCTAGCGATAAATTACTAGAAGTGAAGGCATTCTAATGTACATTTCATTTAATATTGTACAAGTTTAACCTTAAACAAAGCTTTACATGTAATGGCCTTCTATACTATTTACAAGAGGGAAAGCAAAGTCCAGAGATATAAATCATCCTACTCGAAAACCATTTGGGAAATTTGGGATGAATAATTGAATGAAAGTGTAAATAGCTCGGTTCCTAATCAAAATAAGGTATAATAGAAGCATTGGTCTGTGTCTACAGCCATTTTTTCCTGCTCAAGGTCCTCTCGGTTTAATAAAAGATGGTGTATTTTTAGCCCTAGCATCACCTTACTCCTCAGTTAGTTTATTATACCTTTTGAAAGAGTGGACAATCTTGTTGAACTTCTAACGATGAGTTTAATAAAATCCAGCACCCAAAGTAAAATTCCCCTGGGGGATTAAAATAAGGTGAATAAAAAAATTCAATACGATGAAATTTCCTAGTCAGTCTACCAGAAAGATTTAATGCAATTTGAGAACGGGATTGTTTTATTTATTGAATTCTTTTTGTGAGAGGGAAGTTAAGAAGCACGATCAAAAATAGCTTCACTAGGATAAACTCATATGAAATCAGAAGTCATCCAACACAATCCAACAACAAGATAGGAGGTATTTATTACAAGAGATGAGTAAATATAAGCGTCACCATCCTCATCCTTCTTGATCTCGGTCAATCTCTGTTATCTTGGTTCAATTTGGAGAAAATGAAATACATTCTGTTCTAGTTGAGGAAATAAAGACTCAAATAAACTGATAGATCAACTCCCCGAGCTAGAAACCGTGAGTTTGTCCAGGTGGATTGGAATCAAAATCCAATCAATAAAATGAATTACAAACCTAACCCTAGGGCATATTTTGATTGGCTTTGCAGTGAGAATGGAGGTGAAATTGGTAAATTGGTAATAGAATAGAAGAGGAGAGAAAGAATTAAACTTTCATGAAGAACGGAAGCTTTTTATGGGGAAACACTTAGAGAGGCTAAGAGTTCGTTTAGGCCTTCTAGCCGTAATGAAAAAGTATTTCTTGAAAACTAAGAAAGTAGGTTAAAGGTGGAGACGATGAGAGATCAATTTATAATGAAGGCTGAAGGGAAAACGATAGCGAGCTTCTGGACATTTATTCCTTCAATTAGCTTTTACAATTTAGAATCTATCCGTGTATTCAAAATGACTTTACTTTAGAAAGGGTAAAAACTAGTCTTTGGAAAAATGTCTTGTTAAATTGTGACACTAACGTTAGCTGGAAGTTTAAAAGAAACTTTATTAATACTGTATCATTATTACATTTGCATATTTTAGTACTAATTATTTCTGTGAGATAAATGTCAAACAGGAAAGTAAATTTCTTTATTTTTGAGATGATAAAGGAGCTAGAGGTAAGGGGAGATTAAACTGCCCGATTCTTAGTGATGTAGTGATGTGCATCTTCAATGTGTACAACTCCCTGCATACCTTATCTTAACACATATTCCATATGTATAATCGTACGTGATCTTGATCATATCTAGTATCTATTGGTAATGGTAACTGAGGTGGTGTTGCAAAAGATGAACCATATCGATCCCATTATTTCATCCCATTTCGGGTTCGGCTGCCAGGTTAAATTCCATTTCACCTTGAGCACCTCACAACTTTCAGCCTCTTACAACTGCACGTTACTTTTACTACTTTTACTACTACTACTACTGTATATCATGTGAGAAATTGCCCAGGCACACCACGCCACCGTACCTTGTAACCACATAGTCATAGTGATGTTTTTATCCAGTCAATATGTAGCCACCTCGAACCGTTAGTGCAGCAAAAAGGGATACTCACTCTACTCTTTTTACCTGTATGCATGACCTAGTAGAAGATACCTTACAATCTTCAAGCTTTTGTAATGCATAATAATTTATCCATGGCCAAAGATGCGATATAATATTATACCCAAGCGAAGAGGAGGATTGTGTTGATAGCTACCTTGGTTCAGTTTGGTTGGTGAGTGCTGGTCATTATCTACTTTCACTTTACTTTCACCTTTCCATTTCTCTTACGAAAGGTTGAGCTGACTGAATGTATGTTTTTTGGTTTGCTGGTAGGAATACAGTGCAATATTTCAAGGGTATTGGGATCAGGATCTTTTGACTACTTTAGTTTGGGTTAGAAGGATTGGGTGATGATGCTTGGTAGAATATTAAATCAACTTTTGTGAGACAGCTACTTCACTGCGGGATCTTCTTGTTTTTTATTCATGGGAAAATATGCTTCTTTTTGGGAAATATGTCACGTAGACATAAAAACAAAGAAAGAAGGACAGTTGTAGGACGAGGGGTTTATAACTACAATACAATATATTTACGTTGTCTCAATCAAACTGTGTGGTTTTTTAAATTTTGACAAAACGTATTGTTTTAATTGGTTGCATAAATAAATAATAAGTTAATTATAAAATAAAATGCTTTTGTATTTGAGGAATTCGTAAATTATTTTAAAAATAAAGAAATTCACATTTAAATAAATATGCATATTTTTTAACAACTTTTGTGGGTGCCTTTAGTTTTAAAATGCTGAACTGTGAACATCTCTATGTTAGATAGTAGGACTTTCTCCGTATTAAATAGTAGAAGAGGACTGTATCCATGTTAAAAATTCTACCTAAGGACTTTCTCCAAACTCAGTTATCCCAAATGTTGCTTCTGTTTAGATTTTCTAGGAGTTCTTCCTTACATTACCTCTTGACAAACAGAGACCTGTCGAAGACAATGAACATTAATTACTAAATTACTCAAGCAGTTCTCCGATATGCATACGTTTAAATTAAACCACAGGCTTGTCCATACCAAAACATAATATTCAATAGCCATTACTGCTATTGCGGGTTATTTACTCAGGGCTAGAAAGGGGTCGTAGTCTTAGGCGTGAATCTGTAATGGAAACTGAGTAAATTATATAGAGCAGGCCATAAACAATAAAGGCTCGAGGCTGAGCCCTTAATTGTCTTATGGTTGTGTGTGTTACACATTGAATAAAAATGAAACTACATAATAACTGAACGCGGCAAGTAGTGCAAATAAGAGGGAAACAACAATAATAAATAATGATGAAATACAGCTAAATAAGTTAGTTAGTGTTGATACAGACAAAAAATCAATATACAGCAGTTGTAGAATTAAAGAATTCTTTAAGTGTAGAATTGGAAGGCTCTGAATAGTTGTGTTGGAATTGCACGCATCGAGTTATGACAGTTTATCAACCATTTTTTATTCCTTCTAAAAGACCAAAACCTTGCAGGGTTCAAACGGAAGTTCTACAACGTCAGGAAATTAAATTCACACGTTTTTAACAACCTCCAGAAGCCTCCGTGCTTTCCTTATGGCTTCACAAACTAAAACAAACTTGAGTTGGAAAGATTTAAGCTATCTTGAGTAAGTATACCCTTAAGGAGGTATACAAATACTATACAATTGCTTCAAAACTTCTGTAAGTTTACTTTCATGTAGAAATTCAGCTAAAATGTATTCACAAGGTCGGCAATTCACTGCCAAGCTGTACATTTCTAATCAACCCACAATAAATGTCACAAAGGCACGATATCGATCTCAACTTCTACTACAAATTTCTACATAAACGATAACAAATAGACCCAAACTAAATACGAGCTTCACGATTGCTCCTATCACTTCCTGCTAGCTAAGCTTGGTGCTAAAACCCTCTCTTGTAGTGTAATTAAGTGGTATTGATGCACGAAGAGGTTCTCCAACCGAAAATCTCAAACTTCGACTACGAGCAATTAATTTACTCGACTCAACTTTAATTTCAACACGGAAAAGGCTTTCCCTACAACAAAATCCTTTTGCACGAAAGCTTAGTTAAATATAAAATTATAGATGTGTTTCTAAAGACAAGTTATCACTTTTGGAAGGGGCTGCCTCGTTTATAACAACCTAACTAAAAGTAGCTTTAATATATTGTACAAATACACTAAATGAACAAAACAACTTTACTAAATCCTTTTTGGAAAATAGGGAGTCCTCGCCCCACCAATGTTGGCATAAACACAAGGAAAACAGCTAAAATAGGAGAACATGTTTAAAGTAAAAGCACAACACAAATTAACCCATTATATTAAAATCTCACGTAACTAAACCACCAACGAACCAACCAGCCGTTGCCAATTAATTACTATCATCTTTAGGTTGAGGATATTGCATAAAAGCAAACAACTCATCCATCCATTCTCTACTTAATTGCTCAATGATACGGCTCATTAGTAAACTAAAGGGATGCTTAGTTTAGATTTAGTAAGCAAGAAACGTTAATACTTATTATATTGTGAAACGCCACCAAGGGTAGGGTAGTACCACACCCATCAGTTTAACATTTTCTTTCGCAGCTTTCATTTTAAAATACGATGTCGATATCTAGAGTTTGGTAGTTGCCTTTCATCCAACTAACGTACACAATAAAGAGTGGCTATCATGCTTTTTAGAAGGGGAATAGCTATTACTTACAATAGATGTTCCTAAGACTAAAGACTTAAAGAAAATACCAGCCAATTCTTGGTTATTGGGTGTGCGTAAAATATTAAAGTTAAGACGCTGCAAGTTAACTTACTGGCTTGGTGAGTAAAGTAGTAACATTAGAACCAATGAGGCTAATGGAAGACTTAATGATCCATCTTGCATGGATTAAAAGAGTAATCCTCGTCTGGAAAGAAATTGAAATATTCATAGAATAAATACCAACTCAAGACACGATGCCTTTTAGTTCTAAAATGGGGTAAGGGTAAAATATGCATAGGCAAGGTAGGGTCTAGGAGAGATTCGTGGATGTTGATTCTTTCTTTATGGTAAAAGCAAGTTTGTATGCTACATAATTTAAGCAAGACATGAAGAATTTCTAGGTTTGGCCCTTAGACAAAGCATCCTTGATGTTGGGGTTAAGTAAGGGAGTTACTTATTAATTTAGGGTCCGGTTATAGTATGAAGGACCAGTGAAAAAAGTGCTTTGTTTTGTTGGGCAAGGATTTAGATTTACCTTTACAATAATTGTTTAGTAAATTGCACTCTTTCAGTCTCTCTGTAGTTGCAACTCTTCTTAAAAATAATGTTAAACCGCTTTATAACTTTTAATGCAGGCAAACGTGGTTAGAAGATATATAGTTTGGGGTTGCTTTGTGAATTTGTGATCACAGATCCATTTTGAATATAATATATTTCCAAGGGCAAGAGTAGGTAACTGTATGGGATGTGGTAACAGCAGCGGATATTGCATAAGAATATTTAGATACGAAGGACATTGAAATCGGGTAGCAAACGGAAAGAAATAGGAAGCCTCTAGGTATACGGCATGTATTTGAAAGCATTCGCTTATTTATGACAACAAAGCTATAAAGTAAGTAGAAACTCTTAGATATCTTACGTAGCAGTTGTAAATAGTAGTAGTAGTAGTAGTAGTAGTAGTAGTAGTAGCAGCAGCAGTAGTAGTAGTAGTAGCAGTAGTTGTAGTAGCAGCAGTAGTAGTAGCAGTAGTAGTAGTAGTAGTAGTAGTAGTAGTAGCAGTAGTAGTAGTAGTAGATGTAGTAGATGTAGTAGTAGTAGCAGTAAGACGGAATTTTGCTATTAACATTTACTATTTCTACCCCAGGGGACATGGCTAAGTGGTCTTCCCAGGTTCAAGGATGTATTGAGAGTTCAAGGTAAATATTATGCCCGGTTGATTCTAACGGAACATAGGGCTTGTAAAGTGGAAAATGGTATGGGTTGACTTACAGTAAATAGGAATGAAAATTTACTACATTTGTTTGCAATATTATTCAAAACTTCCAATCTCAAGCTTAGTTTTTTAATCAGGAAATTAAACTCCATTTGTCCGCTTTGTTTATTGGTTTAATTAGTAAGTTTTAGGCGTTCTTAATGATCGGTTTTGACAAGGCTTCATAGATCGTATAATCGAGTGTTGTAAGAATGATCGGAAGTTTATCTAGTTTTCGATATTAGGTTCCGTAACCTGAAGCTTTCATCGGGTCGGGATGATTGATTTAACCATATTTCTTGCAGCTTCAATGCAAATGATCTTGTTTCACTCTACATAGCGGTTTACCTTACCAACGTTGGTAACCCAACATCTCTAAACCAGAACCTAGGTTTACATAAACTATTAATGAAGACAAATGTAAAATATCTGCTGCAGAATTGTAAGTACTCTATAGGGAAAGTACTCAATGCGAATTCAGGGAATTGCTATATTTCTGCTACTCCATAATGAAATAGTACTCAGGGGAAACATATGCTTACCTTGTACTACTGATGACTTTAATAAAGTACACACATTTAGCTCTAGTATAGTTATGCGACATATTTAATTTGAACGAAAATAAAGGTTTGTATTCACCGTACGGCTGCATATTGCTTGCAATTGCTGACTTGTAAGGACTCCAACAGATTACATTGCATTATGATAAAAGAAAAAGATATTTAAAAGTTTTAGTACATGTGACGTTCTTTTAAAAATCTTGAAATATTCGGTAAAGAATTACCAAAGTGTAAGGAAGCATACGAATTGTTGGCAAAGCTATGCTATGAAACCGAAATATTTCTTAAAAGGTACTCAAAGATTGGCAGTTTTAATAGCCATTCTATATTTTCAGGAAACATGGGCCTATTCGACCAAGTAGTAGCAATGCAGTGGATGAAAGACAATGCAGCGAGATTCGGGGGTGACCCGGATTCAATTACCATCTTCGGGGAGAGTGCAGGTATAAAAAGATGTCTAACTTTCGTTTGATATTGAAAAATGAGGTGTAAAACATTAAAAGTATCTAACGAAACTGATAATTGGCATAATTATTAGGTGGAGCATCAGTAACATTCCATTTAATATCCCCAATATCAAGACATCTTCTAGACCGAGGGATCATTCAGAGTGGAACTATTAATGCGCCTTGGAGTATAATGACGGCCGCGAGGGCGAAAGAAATTGCTGTTAAATTGTCTAAAGATTGTAATTGCACTAACCTAGATGGAAGCAATATGGTAATATAACATCCATCCTTCTAATACAAGTTTACTACCTCCCTTGAAGTGACCCCTTGAAGTGAATCTCGCCAAAGGATATGCTAGTTTTTCTGCTAATCATAGTTTACTTACAGTATTTCACAAATTATTACATCTGAGACTGTATTTAAGATTGAGATTTGATCAAGAAGTTGAATTAATGAGTTAACATGCAATTTTTTATTACAAATTGTCAAGGGCTTTGCAAATATTTTACTAGCTTAAAATCGAAACCACTAAACAAGTATTAAAGAAGAGTTCTCAGTAAAAAAATATACAGAATGAGCATCCTATGATGACGAAGCGTATGCTAGATAGATACAGATTTGGATGTACCTACACTAAAATATGACAAGTTGCCTTGTAATAAATTAAAATTATGGGAAAAGAAGATTAAGTCCTTGGGTAGTGTTAGTGATAGTGTGGGCATTCTATCTAGGGCAGTAGTACCCCGTTGGTGAAAGTGGGATTGCGTGTCCCAAGAGTTTTGGTGAATTCGCCAGTAAAACTACGAACTAGAACTAATTGACCCTACCTACCTGAAACCTACCCGTAAAAATAAACGGGGAAATAAACAGGGAATGACTAGGGAAACGGGAAAAATTGAACACTAAACTTGAAGCAATGTCCCCATGTACTCGTTCAACAAACGATGAGTATAAATATGTACTTAAGAAAGGAACTGACACACACATGGCTAATTTTTGTGGTTTTCTCATGACCAATTCTCCCTGTATTATTATTTCCAGAACATTAAAGACACGATTGAATGTCTGAGGGAACTGCCAGCAAAGACGATATCCGAGCAGCAATGGAACAGTTACTCGGTAATTTTAAACTTTCCATCTGCGCCCACAATTGATGGTGAATTTCTACCCAAAGATCCGATGGAAATGTTAAGAGAAGGCAACTTCAAAAAAGTTCCTTTGCTCATTGGATCCAATCGAGATGAAGGTAAGGAAGTTTTTCTACAAAGTTTTACCAAGGAGTTTGAAGTAGTTATAGCCAGATAAATTCGTTTACTATGGTGGATGAAACAGAAATACTTTATAAATTTTTCTAGTTTCAACTTTTAATTGAGCAGAAGAGTTCTACATTACTTAGTTTTAACAAGCTGGGAAGAATCTATAACTAAATAGCCAGATAAAGTAAACATTTACGGGCACAAATTGGATTCCCTTTCTCCTGAATTCATACACTAATAAGGGTTTACTTTTCCCTATTTCAAAAATACTAAAATGAGATAAAGTTTTATAATACAACGGTGTTTTAAATTTATCCTTGTTATGTGCACCCCTTTATTCTCTCTCTTGTCTCGTTCTAATAGAATAGATAGGAATGATTTCCTATCTCTCTGCTCCATATAATAAATACTATTTATCCTTGTCCCAATTTCAACATAATCTTTTTGTAGAGATCTCAACAAACTAAGCACTACCTGTCAGTTTCAATCTTCCTATTGTCCATCCCGATCCTTTATGTAGACTCCCTTAGAAGCATTTCGCACTTTGTTTCTATTTCAACCTCTGCAGAACCTTGAGGAAATACTTAGCTTAGTCGTATTGCATGTTTATTGCGAATAAATTTTATCAGATCTCTGCATGATTTCTCTCCTCTTTAGCCACCGTCTCTAGTTGTAACTCATCCTGGGACGAGGCCAGAAGAATATGCAATAGAAATAAAACATTATGTTTCTAACTTTGCTTATACAATATGTACGTAAGTCTGTCAGCTTCTTTAGGGCGTTTATATCTTAGGTTCGGCATTGTTGCCTCCCTGTCTGTTCATTAGAAGGACCAATGTTAACACTATCTTAAAATGTACTTTCTTTTTGTTTTGCTCAACATTTTACAAAATGGTACGTGATGCAGCATCAAGGCAAGGTTACTCCGAGTAATGGTAATGAGATTATAATATCCAAGGTTGTTTTGCCAGGGAAAGGTGGATCTTTTTACTTTTTAAAATGTCGTGTACGATACAAAACAACGGGGAAAATATATAAATATCATAAGTAATGTTTTAAGGTTTATCATAAGTCAAATTTATTTATTTATTGTAAGTGCTAATGCAAAATTTTGCGGATATTTGGTTTAGGGACGGATATGTAAGATTTTGAGAAACTCATCTTGAAGATCATGGCTACAGGTTCATCACGAAATAAAATAGAACCCGATGATAAGGCAACTATACTACAGGGGCTACTATTCGACTGAGGGCTATTAAAAAATATATACGGCTGTCGAAATTTCATAATATAATACGAGAGAAAGAACCAGCAGTGAGCGGTAGATTGATAACGAGAAATAGCTGAGATTCCCATTATAACTGAAAGCACTGAAACAAACAAGAATGATTAGTAAGGTTGCTGTAAACGTATAATATAAAAGAAAGAGGTTTTTTTTTAACCCGAAAGCAGCTTGTAGGACATAACATAGCTGGATATCATTACTTCCTTTCTCTATTACTCCTTTCTTTCTGTCTTCTACTAAAACTAAAATAAGGGGAAAGCAGGTAGCAACAGAAAGTATTGAGAACAGGATTCTTTAGTGTGTAAAAAAAAGTCTACCTTGGGTTGGAGAAAATAAGTATTATATTATCGATCCAATTTCCCGATTTGATTAGATTTATCACACCCCCTTGCAGCTTGATTGACTTTTACCAAAGAGAAAGAAAGAGAGAAATAAATGGGAAAAAGCTTATTGTCAGCTGCCTCTTTTGTAAGACGGCTAAAATCTTGCTGTGATTTATTCCCGATAATTTGTCAAAATCTGATACTAAGCGGGTTAAACAACGGAAATAATCAGCCTCAGCCGTAATATGTGCATCAAAAACAGTACTACGGTCTACCTTCTTTATACACCGTTGTACGTGTAATTGCTTTATTTCTGTAAAAAAATAAATAACCAGAGCTAGACAAAATTACGTTGGCAGGAGAAATCTATTATTGCTAAAATGTATCTTGGATTATGCTACTTTTTTTTATCTAAAGTAAGCATGGACTATTTTACCTTTTACCTGAAACGTTGTTACGAGTGTGCATTTAGCATTAATGGTGATTGCATAAAGTAAAAGTAAATGGGCATGGTATGTGCATTAGGAATGTTATTGTCTTGAAGAATTGAATAAATAAATTAGTAAGCTTGTACCTAGCTGTTGGGTTTATCCTGTCTATTCACTTGCTCTTATGAGAAACACCGTACTGAATTATTTGTGGGCAATTCTATTACTAATAAATTAAGACAATGGTATTTCTACCCGTAATAAAACTAGGGGTGCAAGCAATAGGATACGTGTGAAAAAGAGATTACGTATGCTAAGTCATTATTACAAGTCACCAACCAACTAATTGCTAGAACAGTGTATAGAATAAAACCCAAATGAGTACTGGAATACGGAGTTTAAAAAAATTATCACTAACACTTGCTCACATCGTTACGTTATCATTTATTCAATTTCTACGGGTTAAGGGGTCAGTAGGAATCTATAACAGGGTCCCACCCATTTACACTAGAAAATATAGCTTTAATATTTTTGTTCTATAGCACTATTGAAAAATCTTCCAACTTCTTGAATCTTTTTAAACTTGAAAATAGTATTCCAAAGGAAACTTTTAGTAAACTGACAGTACTAAAATTATATTTATAACCTGAGAACCCGCAGAGAAAGACTGCACTACTTTCACTCTAACCGGCGAATAATTTATGTGCCAGTCGTAACTAACGAGATGATTGATACAGAGTACCGTATTTGAATTCCCAACCTAAAATAAATAATTCCTCACCACTGTCTGTATAATTTCCAATGAGTAAAATGGGTTTAAAAAATAAATCTCCGGGGGAATTTATTCAAGAAGTACGCTTTTCTGTAAGGTTAAGAAAAGAAAGAATAAAGATTTTGCCTCACTTTCTTCACAGCTCCTGCCTGTAAAGCTGTGAGATATGAATGACAATGCAGATCATGTGCTAGAATAATGAGTAAATAAAAAGTTCTGAGAAGTTGAACACAATGCAAGGTTCATCATGGGGGGTTTCTGAATCCAACCAACATTTCTTTACATCTTTTAGCAGAAGAAAAACTTTCCTTTTAGTAGCGTCTATGATTTGTTTTATTTACGGATTATACAATTGATCCCTGCTTTATGGTCTCGATTTATGTTTAATTATATAAATAACAAAGGCGATAAAGGGTTATCCCCATAATAATAGTGTACGTAACTGTGACTGTTCTGCAGAGCTTAATTAAATAGTTTAACGCGAAGGGGACTTTAAAAATTGTGCAAATACTTGTAAGTATTAATCACTCATTCATAATGTTGTATTTAAGTTGTTGATTCTGTATGTTTTGAAACTGTGTTCCTTTTTTTCAATCAATGTACAATTTAAATTCTGTCTACCTACTACAATAATTCAGTTGAACTTATTTACCCTTTTTACCAACAAATGGTATCAAATCCAAAACATCATTTTACAACTTAAATGACAAAAAGAGAAAGTCACGGAGAATAGTAAAAATCAGAGGGAAATTCTGTAAAATATTGAAGATAAAACGTTGATTTATACCTCAAAAGAAAGGGATGACTGACACGGCGAGGTAACACGGATTATTCTAGCCTCTGCATAAAGAATATAAATGAGGGGATTGGGACCTCAGTTCGCGTTTTGCTCTTGATTTTAATGGATAACTAAATCCTTGCCCATATGCCGCGGCTTGTATAAATATATATAAAGATGTTTTGAAGCATGTTTAACATGAGAGAGATACCCTTTTTAACATGTAAAGGGTAGGTGTGCGGCATAATTAACGAGGTCGGTATATGGGCGAGGATTTAGGGTATGTTCTACGATAGTAGATTCTACAGAAGGTCGAAGTTGGTCTTGGTTGTTTTGCACTATGGAAGAGGCATACATACTAGGCATTGAAGGTTGTGGGTTTTGCGGAGAATGGATATGAGATTGTCATCTGTCCCGAGGAAATGAGATTTCTCTCTGTTTTATGAGATAACAAAAGGCGATGAAAGTTGGTGGTGATTTCATCGGACGCTTGCTTACCTTGACTCGAATTGTTTTACAGAATCATGTAGTGTAAGCAGTATGTAACCTATTCTAAGCATCACATCATTGTAACTTGATTTCCAACCTGGCCGTTGGCCTAGCCTTGTCGTTGATTTATTTGGTGAAAGTGTAGGAATTAATCATTATAGGCCAAAAGTACACGGAAACCAAATTCTATCATTTCCGATTTCAATTTTTTGCTGTAGTTTTTCTGTCTCCGTGATGAGTTTGCATGCATTTTGTGCAAATTAACAAAAAGGGTGTCGAAATAATTCGTACATGAATTTAATGTAGTTGATAGTAATTTGATTTAACTAAATAAATAGCCGGTAGAAATTTCCTAAATACTTCAATCCATTAATATGTTTTAGATGAAACGTGGACTCTTGAACTACTTGTATGTCCTTTATTAATTGGCTACTTTCAACAATCAATGCCAGTATGCTTGCTTACTATTTTCTATTTGACAGAGGCTGTACTATCCCTGCAGTCGGCCGTGGTTTCCGCACATCTTCAAAATTCAGACCGAGCTAGTTAATTTTAACTGAGTAAAAATGTATTATAGAATAGGACTATTATTATATAATCTAAAAGCTCTGCTGCAACAAGAAAGCTATTAATTCGTGTAAAACAAGAGGAATGTTAGTATTCGTACTACCTAGTGCGCTACTTCTTAAGAATACGTTTATTAAACTTTTTAATCCCGTTCATGCTGCATATAATCCATAGTCTTAACTCCAACCTCGACCTCATATTATGATTAATAGAGTATGAAGTTATCATTATCAACATAAAGTTGAGGGTTTATTTGATCATGAAAGTGAACATGAAACTGGAAAGTTAGCAAGAAAAACGAAACATAATGTAATACAGCCAAGAATCGCATGTATGCATGCTTGCTTCCAGTAGTGACTTAGGCTAACGAGAAGAATCTTCATAAAATATGTAAAGGATGGAACTGATGAAAGAAACCTCGAGTATATTCATGTTTATGCCTCCAACTCCAACTACTGATTATCTTATGCTCAGCAATATAGAAGTTGTTTAAAGATGGTAGAGCCCAACTTCAGATTCAGCCACTTTTTTTCTGCATAATTGAAATCTGCAGCCTCCTTAAAAGTCCCTTTTGAAGTGAGCAATTTTGTTATAATTTAAATTTTTTGTTCAGATTAATTGATTTTATTCTTGGAAACTGCAGGTTCTTGTAATAATTAATTTAGAAAATCTAGTTCAATTCAAAATCAATTACAGCCTTACATGTGTCTAATATTAGGTTAAATACGGTATAATTAAAAGTAATTTTCTCAGCTAAACATTTTCATTTGAAAAGTATCCCATTCAGAAATAAATTGCAAAAAAATACAGTCGAGCTATAAAGCAACAGTGACAGTGACAGTACAGTCGGTGGAAGTCACATTGCTTGTAAAAAAAAAAGTAAAAAGAGAGCACTTCTTGATGAGATGTGAGATCATTATCTTTACTGACGTACATAAGAGAACCCTGCTCCCTGCTTATGACTTTCTAACTGTCAACTTTTACTTTTGAAAACGACCGAGAGAAAAATGACATTTCATCTTGCAAAAGTACTATTACTGTGTGAGTCTTCTACAGAATTATAACTTGTACTGGGAATGAAATGTTTTCTTTCGTCGAGATCCGTTGGGTAGAGAGAAGGTACAAGGTAAACTCATTACTTGTTACCTACTTCCGTCATACTTCTATGAGTTAGAAGGATGTATGTTTCTCAGAATTCGTTACCTGACCAGTAAGATGCTACTTTTCATTCGGGTTTATATTATTGTGTAGAAATTATGCATGTAAATCCTCGGTAGTATTCCTCATCCTTATATTGAATAAGAGGATGCAATAGGCCCCTGGAATGTAAAAACAACATCTTACGCAAAGATGTGCTTTAACTTCTGCTTGAAAATTTACCAGGTTAAATACAGAAATATACATGTAAATTTTACCCACTAGAATTTTGAAAATGTCCCATCCTTAACATGCTAAGTAGGGCCAGCCACACCCCTTTACGTACTTCAAATGTTGTGTACACTCTCATGCTTGCGACTGATTTCATTCCATTTGCTTATTTTATTAAGAACAGAGAAGAGCAAACCTTTTCCGCGGCTTATAAGCGAATTTCCGATATTTGTAGAGGTTAGACTGTATTACTATGTACATGTATACTTGATATTGCACGCATGATAGATAGATAGAGAAGCATTGGCACTGTAAATAAGTTTTTATTAGAATCTTAGTAAGGTTGGAACTTGGAACTGTTCCTACTTTTCTATTACTAAAGCTGGTGCGTATTTAAAGTGGAGTCTTTAGGTTAGTTGCTGGCAGAGGAAATCGTGGTAAAAGGAAACGAAGTTCAAGTTCAGGTGAACTGTACTTTATCCTAAGCCCTGTACTTGTTTATGAAAGAAATATTATACTGGATGCATGAAAGTTCGTATTACCTATGAAATAGTATATAAGCTAAGCTATACTTCTTAGTTTACTTTAGAAGGACAGGTATTATGACTTAATGTGCTTACCGCAACCACTTGCACCTACAACATAGTAGTGGCAACTGGGTGCTTTTGACTAAACTTTCATAACATTATTGGGGTGGGGTACGTTGTACAAATGCTAGGTTAAAAATCGATAAGCATCTTGCCATGTTTTTTATCTCATAAACCCAAACCATGAAGAGTTGTCACTACAAATTCAGAGTTTTATTTAACTCTTCTCCAAGATGGAAATCTCAAATCCAAGATGTTTTATCAATTCATTATCATCTCAAGAAAGTTTTTTTCTTGAATGTTTCTCAAGTCATGACTCATTTAAATCTTTTTGGTTGGGATGAGATATAAACTCTCGTGGAGACTTATTTTTTGTAATTTATTTTTATTTTAAAAACTTTTAACTTTTAAATAAAGATAAACTTACCATACTGCTCGATTGAGATACATCGTAGAAAAGGGAAATGACGGGAGGCAAGAAGATGTCTGAAGGAGAGGACTAAGTTATTTTCAATTTTGAATGATTAATTTCTCGTTTCGTTTAAGGATTGACAGGAAAGTCTTTAGGTTTAGTGTTGGCTATACGTAGATATAAATAGCAAATATTTATACGCAACACGATATTAGCCTCTCTCTAAATCGTTAAACTTTTTAAGGAATTCAGAAAAGTAATAGATATTTTTTTTTAGACTTACAGGACAAGAAATTGATGACAGAAGTTAATAGCTAAAAAAAACTTTCTGCAAGTTGTAAACTCTCCTTTGAATCAACAAAAATAAAATACATACTACATCATTAGTTAGTTTGGCAAATACAAACACATATTACATTTATTTAGTAAGTTAATGCATGACAGTATGGCTTATTCATCTGAATTTGAATCATTCTCTTCAGAATCCTTAACCTGAGATAAACAGAAGATAGAACAAAAAAGTAATCCAATTTACGAATTTAGTAATAAGTTATCCCATTTCAAAAAAGTAGCAAACTAACCTTCTCCTTTTATCAGTAATAATAAAACATTTAATAATTAACGAGGTATATCGTAAGGTATTCGCATCTCATATCGATAGGTAAATAACACCTAATAATATAAAACCTGCATTTGAGCCAAAATATTCGGTGGAGAAAGTTAGCTTTCACTCGGGAAAAACGTTCAGGGACGAAAAACAAAAAACGACTACTGCTGGTTTTTATAAATGGAATAATAAATAATAATGTTGAAATCTACAATGTATGGTTTTAATTTAAATATATTTCCAGGCACCTATTTCATCCTTTACGACTTTATCAGCCATTTCAAGAAAGATGGAGACAATTGTATTGCAAAAGAAATCTTCCAAGATGCTTTAAACGATGTTTTCGGCAATCTCACCCGTGCACAGAGGGAAGCCATCCGGTTTCAGGTGACGAATTTATATTAAATATTTTTCGCCCCTTACCTCTTCCGTATCTACAAAAGTAGAAATTTAAAACATACCTATAAATATTCAGCAGGATTGTATTTTTCTTAAAATTCAAAATTCCATTTAATTCCATTCCATTTCACAAAGACACTTAAAATCATATACTTTATTATTGCGTGCGTTTCTTACGAATACAAAAATGGAACACTTGATCATTTTTTTTCAAACTTGATTGGATTTCAAATCTCATTCTGTGATTTCAATTCAGACCTAGGAATGCCTGTAGACATTATCAATGTAATACTTAAAATTTGCTGAGATCCGAGATTTTTATGATTCACCCTCAGTTTGGCAAATCCTGTTTTGGCAAAACCAGAAACCTGACATTGGCATCTCGGATCCGAGATGCAAAAAAGTAATTTATGAAAATGCAAAGTGGCAAATTCTCAAAAACAACACTTAGTCAGTTTATTATCTTACAACAATTCAACTCAGCTTAAACAATCTCAATTCATTGGAACCCTCTCAGTTACTTTTTTAATCCAAACGGGAAATTGGAGAACCATTTTACATTCTTTACCGTAACTCTGACAAATTTCGCGTAACTTATAATTATTGTATCTGCGAAATTGTTTTTTTTTTCAACGTATTGTTGCTCGTTTTGCATGTTAATTATAAATCTCCACATGCTTGGATTCGAATTATGGACATTCCCCATAAATCTATTATGCCATCCGCCATCCCCAATGGAACCAAAGTTTGCCACTTCAGCGTTTTAAAAATTCTAATTTTTTTCAGTTTTGCCAAAGTACAGTGAGTTTTTGGTTTTGATTTTTAAGTTCGAATTTTTTGCCAAACTGAGTTTTGCCAAACTGAGGGGATACCCATTTTTATAGTGTCGTTAATGATACTACAATTTCCTCTGCATATACAGTGTACAATTGTAAAAGTACATTGCATGTGTGTTTTTGCATGAAAAAACTAGTAGGTAGTTGTACAATTGTCAAGAAAGAAACAATAATGCTCTTTAAAAGATCTGAATTGTAATTTAAGCCGATATTATTTGAAGTTTTAAGCGCAAATGTGGTCTGTGGTAGTACTACCTAATTAAAAGTGTATAAAATGAAGACTCAGCAAAGGCAGTAAAAGGTTTTCCACAAGGAGCAGGAACTTTCTCCACCTCTAGTCAATGATTTCATTACCTTACTCGGCAAGTTTGCTTTTAATAGACGGCTAAGCATTTGAAGGAGAGTATTGCAGGCTACTGTACCAGTTTCTGTAGTAGCATGTTAGTAGTAGTAGTAGTATAAGTAGTAGTAGTATTAGTAGTAGCAGTAGTAGTAGTATAAGTAGTAGTTGTAGTAGTAGTTAGTAGTAGTTAGTAGTAGTAGTAATAGTAGTAGTAATAGTAGTAATAGTAGTAATAGTAGTAGAAGTAATAGTAATAGTATCAGTAGCAACAGAAAGAAATTAAAGGGTACCAACGAAAGTTGAAGAATAAGAACTACTTGAACCCCCCAAGCTCTCACTTCATCTTACTCGATGAAGGAAACTGTTGTGAGGAGCACGTTCCTTCGTGTTATTTTAACATATTTTTTGGCAATAAAGTGGAAATGAACTACTAACCAATTGGGAATTGATATAGATGCGTTCAGTGAAGTCAATAGACTTATTAACTCGAACTTAGAACGCTTTGATATTTAATGGTGACGTTCAAATGAAATCGTGGTGACTCAAGTAACAAAAGTAAACCTAGTTAACCTCTTAGGGCTTTTTGTAATAATTGATCCGGGTAGCGGGTATCATAAAGAAGAGTATAGGCCCATTCGAACAAATATAGGTCAACTTTATTTCATAAAAAACAAAGCAACTTCCTATTATCAAAACTATATACCTTACTTTCCAAGCTGAATTTTATTCTTAAGTCTTATCTAAAGTGTGCCTTGCTATCAGGTTTTGCAGTTTGGAATATGCAGTATACGAATGAGTATTAATGATAAAGAAAGTACCCACCTTGTTGTATGAGTAGAAATGAAAAAAAGTTGTAGTGGTCCCTGATGCTCTATTCTCTTCCCCTATACTACTTTTACAACTTTCACTCTGAAAAACTGCCTCGCCCTTGAGTAGTAAGCTAAATTACCACGGTCAAAGTAGTAGTGGTACTAGCAATAGTAGAAAGAGTATAAGTAGCAGGAAGAATTAGTATGTGATAGTAGTAGAAGTACAGTTGTAATAATAATAATAATACAAGTTTGTTAACCTAGCCAGGTCTTTGATAATAAAATAAGTTAAAGAGTAGGAAAAGGTAGAATAATATACTTGAAGAAGGGACTGAGTAACTTACTTTAGTTAGTTGAGTTACTTACTCTTTCCAGCCCAGCGCAGCGTTGAGTTTATTTCGAGAATTCTTTCTAGTACAATCTACCTGGAGTAAAAATAATGGACTTCATCATATCATCCGTCTTTTTCCTTTTACTTAAATGGGTCTGGGATATGAGTACTACTTATGAAATGACACGAGTCTGTAATAATAAAAAGTAGATGAACTCGATACCCGGTTTACTCTCCCTGTATGCATCACTAACTATAGGGTAAAACTACTACTGCTACGAGACAACTGTAATATTATATGCGAGACGTAGACCTACAAGGAAAAAATTGCATTACAGAAATAGAACAGCTTTTACTTTCTTTCTTTCTCTTTGAAACATCCGGTGTCATATTAGTTTTAATGCATTTTGTGTCAGCAAATGGAAATAGTTGTGGAGAATTGAGTGAGTGGAGGGGAGCGAGGGTTTCCTAAAGTAAAAATATGGTTAAAGCATTTGAAAAGTTGAGTATCTTTTTCAGTGAATGCACTTAAATATTAATCATTTGTTATTGAAAAGTTTCTCAGATTCAAAGGCTTGTCAACATTTTGATGGTCATTTTGTATAATAAACTCTACAAATGCGCTTTATTTTTCTTTCCTCACTAATTGAATCCACTTGGTTGATAGTAAATTGGTTAGTCGATACAGTAATTAATTAACCATGTGCTTCGTGTACTTGATTTTTCTCCACAAATTAGAAAATACAGCATACTATTTTATCTAGAAGCTATATGTATCCCATTGATTCTGCTTTATTCTGGTGATGGTTAAATGCAGAGGTGAAACCGTTCAGCACAACCGTTCGTTCGATCGTTCACTTAACTAGCAAACCGATCGATCGTTCGTTCAA
>JAQFZX010002086.1:0-22079 GCA_034682405.1 Hydroisotoma schaefferi | reverse complement strand
GCAATATATTTACAATATTTGCAATATTTACAATATTTACAATATTTACAATATTTACAATATATTTACAATATTTACAATATTTACAATATTTACAATATTTACAATATTTGCAATATATTTACAATATTTGCAATATATTTACAATATTTACAATATTTACAATATTTACAATATTTACAATATTTACAATATATTTACAATATTTACAATATTTATTTACTACTACAATTTTATTAATAACAATCCACAACTTACCGAAATTCGTTAGTTTTCTTTAGGTCAACAGGGAGTTGTTTATTTTAGACGTGAAAAAGCTAACAATTGCAGAGGTCAGAGGTCAAATTATAATTAATCCACAAGGTAAATAAGGTTAGGGAGGGTTCCTTTTTTTCAGCGAAAGGAAAAGGGAAAAGTGCAAAACTTGTGCTTAAAAAAACAGGAATAAAGGATAACATTTGAGTTTAAGTTTTCCTCGTACAAAATTCATTGAGCGAATGGATTCCGTCCCATTTATCTTTGTTCATTTCTTCATGCAAAAAAAGGGCAATAAATTGGCATTTTTGTAATTTTTTTGTCACATTTTTTTATATTTATTATCAAGAAGACTTTATCTAGTATTTTTAACTTTTGAAATATTAGGCGAGATTGCCATATCTTGAGGGGTTGTTGGGTGTGGTTTTGTTGCCAATTATTATACCAGTAATGAAGGTTATTTATCAATTCTAAAGTTAAATATGCTTATGCGAAGTTGCGAATCATATTTTATATTATTTTTTATTTATTTTTATTTATTTTCAAGCTTAAAAGCAGTTTCCACCCATGGCATCATCCAAAATCGCATATCTTAACTATTGTAGAGACATTACAAAGAGAGCAGAGGTGTTCTTAATTTTATATTGGCAGTAATTAGCAAACTATCAGAGAAATTATCTTTCTTTTTTGGCTAAAAAAGAAATATCAATAATGTATTGTACATTTTCATTACATGTGTTTGCAGGTTTTGTACTGTATGGTAACGGTATTAATAATAGTTTTAGGGAGCGCGTCACGGGATACAGCGACACGGGGTCCAGCGACACGGGGTCTAGCGACACGGGGTCCAGCGACATGGGGTCCGGAGCGACAGGAGGTCCAGCGACACGAGGTCCAATTAAATGAACTTGGAGAAAAGTGTACGATACTTGGAATATGATATTTTATTTAGTGACCCGATGCTGTTTTTAATTCACTGCGGTGGTGGTACCCTACCTTAACAAGCTAATTAAATTAAATTAATCAGTAAAATATACTATAAATTATGAAAAAGTTACTAAAATACTACTCAAAACTATGAGCTACACCCCTCAAAAAATCTAAAGTGGATACTGTTCCATACTTCACACATGCTTTTTTAATTGTTTATCATGAACATGCCATTGAGGTAAAAAAATCGAGAGATTAGGATTGCTTGCATGCAAATATTTCTGTTGTTAAGATAGGCTACCACCGCAGTGAATTAAAAAATGCTACATTTTCTAAGTATCGGGTCTCTAAACAAAATATCATATTCCAAGTATCGTACACTTTTCTCCAAGTTCATTTAATTGGACCTCGTTTCGCTGGACCTCTTGTCGCTCCGGAGCCCATGTCGCTGGACCTCGTGTCGCTGGATCTCCTGTCGCTCCGGACCCCGTGTCGCTGTATCTCCTGTCGCTTTATCTCCTGTCGCGGACTCCTAATTTGATCAATCGGTTAAAGCTGTAGGATGTATTGGCATTTTTATCATTATCCTTTTATTTCTAATCATCTGTAATGTGTTGTAATCGGATGGAATGAGGAATGGGTGGTGGTGGGTAAGGATATTTGTTAAAATAAAATATTTCAATTTGGTCCGATCGATAATTATAAAAAAATGTACAAGTTCCAGTAGTAAACCTCATTGATGTAATGGTTTTAAAAGCCTGGGTGGATAGATTACGACAGATGAAAAAGCTTATGGGTTATTCAACAACAAAAAACAAGCACGCAATCGTGCACATACTGGTAGAGTTAACTGGTAAATGTGATGAGATTAAGAATTGAGATGCTTAACAAATATACTGGCATGATGGTAAAGGAAAAGCTCTTTCCATTCTATTATTTTGCTAGCTTTTTTTTTATTGTACAACTTAATAAATTACAATATACCATTCCGGACACAGCTCACCAGTTAAGTAATTAATAAACATTAAACGATGACTTCTTCGCGTTATGTATGATAGCATTATGTTTAAGTAAGGCTTTTATTTAACTTTACAACTCAATTCATCCATAAACTTTAAGTCCGTAGAAGAGGAAGCTGTAGTAATCCCTTATATATTCCAATACTCACCATAACGTGACCGCCCCATTGTAGATATCTGCACATGCATTTGCATGGCATTGCCAATGGAGAATCCAAACTTTTCTAAATGCACTTAACAGAAGAAACGAAAGTGCGAGAAGGTAATCTGAATTTAAAATGTTTGAGAGGAACTGTAACTTGATACCTCATACTTATAATGTAGTTTTATGTATACTGTACCATCACCGTAGATCGTACGTAGAAAGCTGAAACAGAATACAGCGAGAGTGAGCAAAATCGTTACTTTATTTACGACTTTCGTCTGACTTTTTTGCTTTCTTTACACCTTTTGTAAGTGCAGCTTATGCCATCGATCACAAACTGGGCTTGTAGTAACTATTTTCACCACTTGCCATCATAATAATAACTCCAAAAGTCTGCATTAACTTTCATGTTGATCTTAAAACAAACTATGGAGACAGGGCCAATTGTTAAGTACGAGTGTGATATTCTTTAGTTTAGGTAATTGTGGATGGATGGATGCTGACGGATAGATATCTGGCTGTAGCAGTGAGGAATACGATTTCAAAATTATACGAAATGTTAGAATACCAGTACTATCTTTGAGAAGTGTTTTTCCTGCATTTCTACACAGTACAGGGTTTTGCATGAACAAGAGTAGACCGGAGGCATTTTGACTGCTTTCAATCAACTATTACTTACTTTTACTATATTATGCTTACCATATATTTCCAAAGAGGAATTGTACAAAAGTAGCATTAGTAGCAGCCACCGAAGGTTGAATGAATAGAATGCTTTCACCGAAGCCTAAAAACAGTTCCTGTCCACAAAAATCCATCGCTAAGCTTTATTCGGTTTGTCGGTGTTGGTGCAGTAGAACGTATCCGGTTCTGTTCCTACTTTCTGCTAATATTTTTATCCTTTTACATTTAACATTTAACGTAGTTTGGATATTTTGGTTTTATAGCTACTGTAGAAAAGTTACTCCAAATTTACTGTGTGCCTGCCTACAAGCAATTTATGTAGGCTACTGATACAGTTCACAACCAGCTTGTGTCAAGCATTTATACTTTATAATTTTAATCTTAAGTCAGCACGGTACATTTGAAAAACTAAGTAATAGTAATAGTGCAAGGAAGGAATGGGTTCGAAATTTGGGTAGGCCGTATTTCAGTTTTTCAGTATCCGTACGAAATGCTCTTTTTAAGGCCGTTCAATGTATAATTCTTCTCAAACAAATCGTACTTTAGTATTATTGGTATTGAATATTTTTACTTCAAGAGCTAATAAAGTGTAAGCAAATGTAGCACTTGGATCCGGTGATAACGTTCTCATGCATCCAATTTGACACATGAGAAAACACGAGGAAATAATGCAAAGTATCGATCGGCCATGTCTGATCGAGGTCTTGTGAAATGTAGCCGGAGAAGAGTGTTAATTATTCTTGTTGTCCTGAGTGGTTCTTTTCTGGCATTTAATTATTTAGTACTCTCCTGTACGAACGTTAGAAGCTACTACAGCAGTCTTCTAAGGAGACGTTTGATAATTTCTCCAAACTTAACATCAACACCTGCCTTGTCCAACAACAAAAAAAGTGCTGCATGGAATACCTCGTGGAATAATCGGTATTTAATAACATCCTCATCTGCTCATCCCCAAGCTTCTAGCGTCAATATCCAGTACACTAAAGTCGAAATAGAGTCCTCGTCATCCCATTTATCTTCATCTGCAAACGCACAAGAAGTAGTAAATGATACTCAACCGGAAGACGGGGATAGTAGCACAAGTAGCGATACGGACTATTTCTCAGAGGTCAAGTATAACCAAGCTCTGGACCTGGACGTGGAGCTGGACCTGAACACCATTATATCCTTTCCTTGCAAAAATTCTACCCAACGAAGGGTTCGAAAGAGAAATAAAAATTTAATCGTGTTTGAAAATTTTATACCTGCTCTTGCTAGCGTGAAATGCCATGAATCGATCACATACACAACTCATGGGGATTACAGATATTTGGACAATTTAATTCCATTAGTCGAAAGGTGGGATGGACCTATTTCTGTGGCTGTGTATGCTCCTGGAGAGGATTTGAAACTCACATTACATATCATAAGTTACTTGAGAGAATGTGCAACTCGACGAATAAGCTTGGTTGTATCCTTTCATTTATTCTTTGATACAAAATACACTGAACTGAAGGTTGGGAAAGATGAGCTTCAGTTTGGTTGGTTGGACTCACTGTATGAGAAAGGTGAGTTTTCCGTTCTTTTTTGCTTATAGTTGAATTTTAGTAGAGAATAGCTGAAGATATTTATTTGGAGTTTATTTATCACGCTAGCTAGTGCATGTAGCGTGTTAATTTAGTATCACTTGTATCAACAAAAAATGCGGATCTCTTTTCATGTCCAGAGAAGTGGGGAAATTGCAGGGAAAGGCCGAATCTCCACGGAACAAAGTCCACATTTCGTATGAATAAACATCTCCTTTACCCTGTAAATATTGCAAGAAACATCGCCAGGTCGGCTGCTCCAACTCATTATGTATTGGCCTCGGATATCGAACTGTATCCCAGCTTAGACGTGATTCCATCATTTTTCAGAATGCTTCGAGATCAAGAGAATGAACTTGTTCTGCAAAATAGCAAGAAAGTATTCGTGCTTCCAATATTCGAAATAAAAAAGGGAAACAAACCTCCTCTACATAAGCGAGAATTAGTAACCTTGTTAAATAACAAGTTAGCCATACCTTTCCATAATTTCATATGTCCTGAATGTCACCTAATTCCAAGATATGCCGAATGGAAAAAAATGGTATCCTACAATTCATCATCAGCGGAGCAAAGCCTACAAATATTTCATGTGGCTAAGCGAAAGCCTCCGTTCCAGTTTTGGGAACCTATCTACATTGGAACCAAATATGAGCCGCCTTATGATGAAAGACTGTCATGGGAGGGTCTCAGAGACAAGATGACGCAGGTAGGTGACAGCTTGACAAATAATAAATGACTATTGATTTTCAAAGATAATTACACATTTATTGTCAATGTCAATGATGTATCTCATATTTACATGCAACTTGGCTGGAGTAGGGTTACATCCTTTGTGCTTTGGATTACAAATTCATGATCCTTGACAATGCCTTCCTAGTACATAGACCAGGGATCAAAAGACTTACTCATAGGATAACGAAAACAGTATTGAGACAAGACAGACTTATCAATCTTCGAATCAAAGCTGAGCTTTTTAGAAGATTCGGGAAACAAAATGGCTGTGTTTTGTAGTATTTTTAATGTGTTATGGAGTTATAATCGTTATTTACTAATATACAATTTAAATGCAGCTGTATACAAGGCCTTTGCTCTATTATGTAAGCATAATCTACTGGATTTTACTGCAGTAAACTAGTAATCAGAAAAATGCCAGAACAAGGTATGAGTAAACTATAAAGTAGGATAAGAAAGCCACGCGATCCAATAAATGGGCTAACCATTGCCAGTCCTCTTGATATGGGTTTTGACTTTTGACCAATTCATCACCGTCATCAAAACCTTCACTTCGCTCTGCAGCATTTACCTTTCCTACTGGAGGTCTTGAATTGAGACATAAAATCATGGATAGAGAGCTTGCCAATAGTTTCTCAACTATTTCGGGCAAGGGTACAGGCTCGTTTCGTTTTGTCTTGGCGATTTGACGAAGTATCATTGTCCATGCGAGAGCCGTAATCACCATTATGAGGGAGTCACGAAAGAAGCAAACTAATATAAAATATTAAATTGGATCGACTGAGATTTTTGCGCATTTTAGAACTGGGAAATGTGTACAGAACAAATATTTTTTGAACACAAAATGTAACGTACTCGCCAACGGTACTTGATCTCCACTGTAAGGAATAATTTGATGCAAATTTCCCAAATAAACTCCGTTTACCAGCATTGATATCAAAATCACGGGAACTCGTTCCTTGGCATACGGGCTTAGCCAGAAGCTTATCAAAATTACCATTGCAGTTCCTTCAATAGAAACGTGTACTTGTGAAAGACGTCAGAATATTTCTACATTATTTTTCTATGTGCCTTTTAAATTATTTTTCGCAAACTTACCCAAACCCACAACTGTTATAGCCGCTGTATGAGATGATGAGCGTCTTTGAAGGCTCACATTAATAACTACATCAATAAAGGGTACATCTGGACAGCAAGGGAAATAGAAAACTCTGCGTTTTATAGAATTAGAAACCAGCTTCCATTCTCTGTTTTCAATAAATACATGGCCCCACTCATCATCTATCTCCATCTAATAATTAATATTTATAATAATGAACTTCCATGTCCAAGCGTGCAATAAGAACCAACTATTACCTCAGTATGATTTGCTCTGACAATCAGATTTATGTCTGTCCCATCATGAGCCCAAGAGCCCATTACAACAATACATTCCTGGGTGTCATAAGGCCATCGACGAAAGTCTTGTCCTTTGCATCCAACTTGGAGCTTAGCTGGTGGTACCCATGTCAATCCACCGTTGGAACTTACCATAACCAAAGTATTCCCAAAGTGGTCGATATCACTTGATGCATAACTTAAGCCCACAGTGATTCATACATATAATACTGGATCATTTCGAATCTCATGGCTAACCCGCATAATTTTGTTTTTTTGTTAAAACCGTACTTATTATAAACCATTACATCCGGACGCCATACTTCCGTCGGATAAAAGTTGACCTCAGTAAGATTTCCGAAGTTTAGTGGATCCCATTTCATATGCTCATCCTGCCAGTACTTGCATAATATATTTGTTTAAGAATTATTAACTTGTGTTAAACTAAGTAAAAGTACCTTTTGCCATTAAAACTTACAAAAACTAGCAAGCAATGCAATGTTAAAACCCCTTTTAGATCATCCTGAAATCACAAATACCAAATAATTGCAGTCAATTGAAAAATAAACCCTTTGCTATGAAATTTTCACATTTTTTTGTTAAGTTTTACAAATTCAATCCCATAGCGGTATATGTACAACTCGACTTCGGTAGAGTTCTTGTGATTTTGCACTGGTCGGGAGTTAGTATCATAGTTAGTAAGAATTATATCCCGGAGACGGGAAATGTCTGATGATAAAACAATGCTTTGCTTTAACTTCGTTCATGATCGATCACTATTTCAGAAATTAATAAATTGCAAGCATACATACCTGTGAAGTCTGCCGCAGAGCTAGTCGGGATCCAAATACCCACGAAGAAGATAAGCAATCGTACAATCTTCATAATTAACAACACCTTGGTCCTCACAAATAGTTTGACGTAATGTCAATTAAATATGAGCTTCAAGGTAAAATTATAATATATTTTTATCCAAAATACCACAGAAGAGATCCCTATGCAATGAAATTGTGAAAAATCCCCCAAATGCAATGGCATCATAATAAATGTAAATGAAAAAAATACGCCCAGCCCAACCTGAATTCCTTTATGGACGCATTGCACATTTAAGTTTAACAGAAGTATGTAAAAATGAAACAATGTCCAATTGTATGCCAGAAAAGTAAACGTGTATGTGTGTATATATGAAATACAAGTTAATATAGGTGTCAGAATGCATGAAAATCGACACGATAACTGAGCCTATCGATTGAATGAACTTAAAGGCTACATTTTGCATATATTCGAACAAATTTGTATCTCGTCATTTTTTCTGCCCTTGCCGATTGCTTTATTTGGATAGAAGTTTCAAGTGGGATCTCCGAAACTGACAATTATCCCTGATAAAAATTAATCTATGGATTGGAACTTCATCTATGCTTTAGCCGAGAATTTTAATGAGGGATGTTAAGACATATGCGTATACATTTTGTGAGAACCTGAGATTTAAGGCACAACTGTTACATAAAGCTACAGAAAATGTTTAAAGAGGCTACTATCCTAGTAAGACTTTATGCTTAAATTCTTTCATAATAAAATAACATTGTTTGCAATTTTTTATCGTTGGAATTAGAAGCTATACAGGCTATACATATTGTGGCACTTACTTTCATTAAAAAACATTTATAAAACTACATTGGACTTTAAGATCATTTTGCTGACTCTTCTAGGACACCTTTGAAAAATATTGCTGTGTTCCTGTCCATTGCCACTGTAAAATGCATGTAAACCCACCCAATGTTTAGTCAAGTGCATAACACAGCGTTTATATTGGTAACAGAAAAATATTCAACCTGAAAAGTTTTTCATCAACTTAGGCTTGCTTTTCCAATGTATTAACACAAGGAAGACCGGTATCCCAGAAAGAACTATGATTACAGCAACCCCAACTTCTGATGCTGGACTTGTAATGATTGGTACAAAAATTAGAAATATGCAGATGATAAGAAATGCTATGGGCAGAAAAATCGGCATCTACGAAGGAAAAAACACAATTTCTTATATTCTGCTACAAGGAATACATGTTATTTTACGAGGAAAGCAGTGGTTGATATCCTTAACAGAGTAAAATATGTAAATTTTCCTTGAACTATTTCTGTTAATCTTTGCATTAAAGTATGGGCGCTTTATTTTGCATGCAAGACACAGCCATGGCATAAATCAATACCTTAATCGGCCGGGGCGCATCAGGATTCTTGTATCTAAGCCACAAAAGTCCAGCAACTGTGACTCCCATGGCCAGAGCTTCAACAAAAGAGACATAGTTGATCAAAATGTAAACATCTTTGATCATTAGCATCGCAACTGACAAGGCCCCCTAAAAAAATCATGGACATTATATGCCATTCAAGGATGACGGGTCTCTATGCGTATGATAATATTCGAAAGCATACAAGGAACACCAACGCTGGAATGGGGGTGAAAGTATGAATATTTATTAAAGCCAACGCTCTTGGAAGGTGGCCTTCTCTAGCACCTGCAAATACTAAACGGGATGCTGCAAAAATTGACCCATTAAGAGAACCAAACGTTGAAGAGGCAACAAATAATGGGATTGTCCAGGCCATTGGTCCCAGAATACGGTCACCAAAAGACTTTCAAATATAAAAAAATGTTATCAATTAGTTATGTACTTCAACGTAACACCCAGAACTATTTTTGTTGTTCTTCGCTTACAACTGCGACTGCATTTGAGTCCAAAATTTCCTGTTTGCTCAAGACAACAAAGTATGCCACGTTAGCCAGCGTGTACACCAAAGTTACCAATGGCAAACTTATCCAAATGGCTCGAGGTAAATTTCTAATAGTAGTTTCGGGAAAGAATTGTTTCAACTGAATTATGAAGTACTAAATAATACAACATGGTTCATATGAATGGTAAAAGTTTACCTACCTGAACGGCTCTTTGAGCTCTTCAGTGACGAAATTGAGATAATTCCTTGATTAAATAAAGATTACTCGTTATGGCTTTGCCATTATTGTATGAAAATGCTAAGGTTCCGTTGGTTCCGAAAATCCCATAATTTTAATCATATAATTACCATCCGGCAAACGAGAAAAGTCCGGAGTAAAAGGCTAAAGCTATACTTCCTGGGTCTGATCTAGTTCCTTCAAAGGGCGCTGCCAAGTTATCCACTTTCCCTAAAGCCAATACAACAAGCCCAGCTATCGTAATTACTATCAAAGCAACAATTTTTGTGGCAGTGAACACGGTTTGAAGATTTGCTCCCCATTTGACATTGTAACAGTTTATGGCAGTAAGAAGTCCTAAAAATGAAAGCAGAGGTTGACTTCTTGTTTTTTTTCTGCTCTACACGAGCCCAACTAACCTACGACGTATATGATGTAGCATTTAAAACTTTTATCATGTTTAATAATCACCAATTACTGCTGCACTTATCAATCTCACTGCCACATCTGGTGGGGCACATTCAGGCCAAAAGGGTTGTAATAAGTAGTAAGAAAATGTCAGAGAAAGAATAGCATTCCCAGAAGGCACGATAACAATTAAAGCTACCCACATAAAGAGAAACGCAGGTAGTTCTCCAAATGATTCCATAATGTAAGCATATTCACCCCCGCTTCGAGGGAGCATCGTACCTTTGGGAATCAATTAAATAAACGATTCGAAGTAAAATTCACAGAACTTTTCGTGAGGCAAAGTTTAACCTTCAAAACTACAATAGTTCAGTTTAAAAAATCATTTATAAAGGTAGTCCACCCACCCAATTCTGCATAGCAGAGAGCTCCAACCATGCAAAGGAGACCGGAGAGTACCCACACAATCAGTGCTAACCCAGGGGATCCTGAGTATAGCAAAACACCCTTGGGTGAAACAAAAATTCCAGCACCGATAATGATACCAACAATTATTGCACACCCATCCATAAGACCTAACTCCTTTTTAAGCTCGATTGTATCATAGTTTCCCTGCAATAGACAATAAGTCGGGTTTAATTTAATTAACGGCTGCATTGCATAATAATAAAGCTTTAGAGGAACTGGTCCACGAGATATTTTATTTAATGATTTATTTTTAAAGTTGGAGTCATAAGCTAAGCAAACGTTCCATCCATAAAATAAATTCCGTAAGTGGAAAATGCTATTAGTTCGTCTCAATCGAACCCACAATTGGTCATGATCTCATGATTATACACACCAGTCACACCTTCAAACATTCATTAATGAATGCCAACTCCTAAATTGTATTATGCTTTGTCTAGACAAAAATATAGACAGTTGAGTACTTTAATGGAATTTTAAAGAATTAAATTGAAATCGCCTTAGATTATTTCTCCATAATCGGCAGATTTGAATTTTATCATGCTTACCTTGGATTTCTCAGTAGGTTGATGAAGAGGCATTGCTTCTGGCATATTTGCGGAGATGACCGCAGAGCCTTTCGCTTGTCTCCTTTTATCCTTCATACTTTATCAGTTGCTCCTACTTCCGATCTGTTACTGAGGTTATTGATATGGCTATCGCAGATTCTGATAAAACCATGAAGAATATAAAAAACCCAATCAATAAAATCCCGGTAAATTATTGCTGCAGTTTACCTTTCCGTTTCAATAACGTACAACTTTTGCTTAATTAACCTCTTGAATATCTCATATACTGAGTATCAATAAATTAATATGGATTGATTTCACCCTTTCTTTTTACATGTAATAACTTTCAAACAATGGTTAGTTGGTTAGTCTTTGTTCAACCTTTAGCTTGGGTTGGATTTGGAATTGGAATGGGTGTAAGTAAAGGAATGGAAGACATTTCATACTCACTTACTCAAACTGAGGACTATTTGTGGTGGTAATGACTAATTATCAGGTCATATTATGAGGCTTATTAGTATATGGTAGCTTAGCATACATTGTCTTTTAAAAGGTTCAGTATATTTCTGTTTCAACTTTAATCTATTTTAGCCACCGCTACGTTAACCCGCATAGCAAGCCAACATACACAGTCAACAGTCAAGAGCAACGGTATAGATAAATACTAGAAATAACTTAGTAGAACTGGGAACCGTCTTACCTAAATGAGAAAATCACCGAATACCAAATAGAACATTAAATATTTCAGGTTTTGAAATTAAAGAGACTTTTAAATTTCTGATTGAAGCTTGAATTCGTCTCTGCTCAATTTAGATTATGATCTAATTATAATTATCAAATCTAGATAAAGCTATGCAACATTTGCATACAACTATATTATTATAGATAGGCCTTAAAAAACCTAACAGTTTTATTGAGATACGGGCTCCTATAGTTTTAAGTCGAGTTTGAATGAACTGGACACACTAACTTCCACTGAAATTGTTTAGTATTACCATCTATCCTATCTAAATAAAATCCAGTTTAATTTGGTTCACGGATGTATCATAGTCCACAAAGCATTCCCTAACGCGTTGTACACGATTCCGACATGTAATACGTCTTATAAAGATGATGTAAAGGGGCAGCTTTAAGTCTACAAACCAAGAGACCTGGCTCATCAGGGGGTTGGGGTTAAGGGTTAAGTTATCATGTGCCTGGACAAGTTAAAGGTACGCTTGAAACGCCTAGTAAGGTACATTCATGGCTACCACTACTGGGCCCACACACGGTTAAGTGTGAGAATGTTTTCTGCTGGGCCTAAATGTACATGAAATGGGGGTGGCTGCTTCACGCAAGAATACATTCGCAGAAAACTGGTTCGAAGTGCCAGTTGAGATGAGTTTTCTGCGTCGCAGTTGTTGCAAGGCTTTTGTTAAAAGGTTACAGCTATGGACCTTTCAGTCTACAGCTAAACGGAACTCGTATGATTGAAGAAATTAGGCAATGAAATAATTTGAATGATTATTTAGAAATTGCAATTTGGAAGAGAAATTAATCCAGAGCAGGTCTTTGACGAAGGCATCGACCAATACGGCACAGCAGATCCAATATCTTGATCAGTTAGTCAAGGTTTTAAACTCAAATGAAAGTAGATCATTAGTATAAGATGAGCATTTTCGCCAGTATGTCTACAAGTTTTTTAAATGTTTAGTTGTGAGTTATCTTTATGAGTGCTAAAGATCACAAATATAGGGCAAGTTAGATAAAGGAAGATATGAAAGGAAAGTATTCAAAGATTCAATTGACTTGCAAGCACAGTATCAATTGGTAGATTAAAGTTGCACTTGCGGTGATGCTTTATTAGGAAAATTAATTTAATCCTTTCATCGGACTTTAGCTTAGACTTGAGTGACATGCGATGATCGCTAATCTTCATCATTAGCTCGAATAAACTCACAAAAGATACTGATTCAATCAATGAGCATATTCCAAATTACACAGGAATTATTTGCTACTCTAACTCTAACTGTAAACATTTACCAGTTCCTGGTTTGCATTGATGAGAGCCATTTATGATGCAATACCGGCATTGATTTTTATGGCATCAAATGGATTTGACCGTAAACCATACTATATCGCTTGCTAAATTAACTGAATTGCTGCAAAAATATGTAAGTCTACTTCTAAAACTGCCGTCCTTCATTTTGGAATAATAATGCAAGGAGACCGGGACCCTATGCAATATCCATCCCACAATTCGACCCAAATCGCTTATACTAATACGGCTTATCTTTACGAGGCCAGGCGAGTAGGGGACCGCAAGGGTCAGCTCCACGCAGCCCCTTTTAACCCTTTTTCTTAAACAAATGTCCGAACATGAAACCTACACTTCTCCAGCCCCTTTTGACCTTCTATCAAAAAAGTACTCAGAACAACCTTCGCTACTCAAGTCCCTCGAGTTGCAATTTGCAATACTAATTTACTATTTACCAAACTAATGATATGCTTTATTTTTTGGAGAAAGGGACTACCAAATGTGCAGTGAAACTATAAAACTGATTTCACTAACTTTACACAGTAATAAATGCAAGCGTAAATAATACACCCATGGTATGGATTCTTATTTTTAATTCTTATTGTACGAGCCCACGCGTTCTCCGAATTTTCTTTGTCTTCAACAAAAACCAACTGCCCGTACCTGCAATGTTCAATCCCGTATTTGTTTCAATCTTCTTTTGCGGACATGATCGTTCACACCATTAAAACTTGTACATGTGCATGCCTATGCTATGTGTTGGACATCTAGAAATCTGAAGTTATCAACATGGCGTTGAATCTTTGATGCAATCACAATGCATCAACAGTTTTTAAAACTTCACTTCTTCTTGTAGAAATCGATTATCAGATCACAAAAAAAACTCTATCTGGCTTTTTAGTATTATATTAGTAGGCACCTATATTAAGTTCTCGAACCGCTTAAATGTCCTAGAATGACTGTTGCATGCACCGTACCAAAGTTCAACAACACTGTCAAGTTCAAGAATAGATATCCCTAATGCCTCAACCGAGCTGCTAAAACTGAGGTTCCTGAACTAAGTTTAGGTTGCCTTCTTGAAGCAATCATAATGTTTCACAAACTGGTAAAAAAATGTGCGTTAGCGATGCAAATAAACATCACAACCCAAAAAAATGCTGACTTTGAAACCGAACTTTCAGTATAAATCAGCCTCATGACTTCATCTTTTGACTTGAGACAATCTCTCAGTAGGTTTGTTGCAAGCCTTCATTTCATTTTAATTCTTCCATCACGTACAAATTATGCATGGACTAACGCTGATAAGTAAAAGCGACCACTTCACGTTTAATATCAAAATGGCATGCTGAGAGTCAACTCTCACTTATTCAATTCAACCGTTTCACACTTGAGACTAAACTAAGTTAATATGTCTTTAACTACGCTACTACTGGAGCAGAACAGAATTAAATCAGACGCTGAGTCCCAGTATAGTACAGTTAATCTGAGTATGGAAGTAGAATCGCAATGTGTATCAGTATTTATTTCCAGTCTTTCAATGTTTTAATACACCCACGTCATTACGGATTGCTTCCACTAAAACTACTTCGAATAGGGCAACATCTTTAGTATTATATGTTTTTGTTCCACTTTATAAAGCATGACATATGCATATTGAAGTAATAAACATCGAACGCCTTTCTTATAGTGTAAATCGTGTACGAATATCCGTTTTTTGTACGAGCTCTAAAAAGCCACCAACTCTTTTGCTAGTTCAAGTCTAGCAAGTTCAAGTCTGTTCTCGTGGCTTTATATATTACTTCCCTAATAATGTAATTATTGTAGAATATAATTCGAAATTAAAATGGTAACAAAACAAAATGTGCTTAGTCGGTTTACGCAAGCAAAATCAGTCTTCCACAAAAGGTCTAAAACTCATTATCAATGCATAATTTCACTTGTAGATTAGCTTAAAAGGATTTACTACACAAGTTGTATTGTATGACTTTCCGATGCTTAAATTTTGTTGTAAGACGTTCCTAATTCTATTCTGTCGTTAAATTAGCCGTTTAATTATAATATCCAGACAATTTCGTACTGAACTAGCCAAATTAAAAATTTTAAATTCTGCCATTCAAAATGGGTAAACCAACTTCCATTCTCGTAGTAAATATTAAGGCTTTGGAAGAACTAAAATGTATGAGAGAGTTAAAATGTTTCGCTACAAATTTTACAGGTAGAACATTTAATTAGATTTTATTAGTGTCAATTTTGTTATATATATTACTACATCATAATATACAATCAACACGCTTAGGTATATCACTTTCCTCCGACTATACATGTGCTTTTAATTATTCAACCTACCATAAATAGATTTTCTGTTTCCATATTTGATTAACAGCTGCCCCTTATAAGGTATACGCTGAATTGTACAAGTATTCGTAATTGGAACAGCAACTTTGAGAACAAGTTAATTAGTAAAACAACAAAATATAAAACTGATGGAAGAAGAGCACAACGGTAATCCCCAGAATCTAATCCTTACGCTGAACCAATTGGAATCAAATTATTAAATATAAATACAGTTCCATCCTCCGAGGCTGATGCTAATCGGTTCCCATCCCTAAAAAAGTTTAACAGATGATTAGCTACTTACTTACATATATCAAAATCTTGCAAATTAATTTCATGTTTAGTACTTCGAAATGCACAAATCCAGAATTTCGGTACGATGACGTCCAAGTAATTTCTCAATTTTGCAAGTTCGAGCATCAACTACTCTAATAACACCGTCTAGTCCAGCGGTGTACATCAAGGGTAAGCTGGGGTGCCACAAAATCTTGGTTATGCCGGCTTCTTGAACTAGTCTAATACGTTCGGCCTGTAATACAGGAAACATCAAACTTTGAAAAACGAACAATTTAATACTGAAGTGCCCTGTATTATCTATTTACCATACCATTGTAGAAAGGTCCCATACTACCACATTTCCATTCACAGATCCACAAACTAGGCAATCAATGGTAGAATCACAGAAAAAAGAAAGCCCTTCAATGCTTTCTCCTTGCGTAGATCGTTCATCGGCTCCTTCAGTTCCGTTAGGGAGAAACCCTTGCAAACTTTTCAGAAGCTACAAAAAATACATTTCTCTTAGCTCGTTAACTTATTATGCCAACACAACGGGAGGTTTTTCATGATTCGAAAGCTCTACCTTTCCAGTTTGAGAGCTGCAGATGGAAACGATCCCATTACCATTTCCACTTGCAATGATCTGTCGAGTTTGATGTCCAACTACGCATATGATGGGACTATGGTCCGTTATAACTTTCGTAAAGTTATGCTGTACCTCGCCAGATTTCAAATCGAATAGTTTGAGCGTGCCATCCGCATATCCAGCTAATATCCGCTTACCTTAAAACGGCGAATATCATTTAGTTATGGCTATAAAATCACTCTTACTTTCTTATTTAAGTTCATTACCATCAGCTAAAAGTACACCACATTCGCAATTAGTCGAACTACCAGTGTATATTTTGCACTCTCCACTTGGAATTTTCCACATGTAAATAGAACCATCATGACATCCAGCGAATAGAATGTTACTGGCACTGTGCCACCAACTCCACTAAAATAAAAATATATTATAGTCATCTATAACAGAACTGTAGGCAATTCAACTGTAATTGATAGGCAGTTCTTACTGAAAGCTCTCCTGTTTCAAAACTAATAACATTTTCCTGATTGGAGGTCTTCCAAACTTTTACTATTCCAGATAAATCGCCAGTGGAAAAGTATGATGAGTCCCAGTTAAAAGAGACACATACAACAGATTCCTGTAAAAAACGAAAAACACTTTAAGCTTTAAAACAAATTAACCTTGGATAAAAAAAATGACAGGTACAATTCATTAGATGGTAAATTACTTTATGGCCAAGGCATTTAAACATAGGTGACTGGGTTTTAATAGATGAAATATCCCACAAGTTAGCCAAATCATCTTCACCTCCAGTAAGTAATCTTAGTCCACTTGAATCAAAGCAGCAGGAAAAGACTGCATTTTCTACAAACCACAAAGACTATTAGCATTTTCCGTACAAAGACCAATTAACAACCAACGACTAAATACATCGTAAAATATGTCATCAACACATACCCGAGTGCGACGTTAAGATTTGGTCAGGTTGCTGACCAGCGAATCCTTCCATGCCAGGTCCTTCATAGTCCACATCCCCATCTTCCTCGTCGTCAGCAAAGTTCCCTCCATCCGTACCTTCATTTTCGTCATCATCCAGAATTTCTATCATATCATCTTCATCAAAATCTAAGGCCGCATCTTCATAAATCATCCCATCGTCTTCATCTGCAGGATATCCTGAGGCACCCGGATGAGGCGGAGTTCCTTTATTGTGCATTCTAAAAATATATATAAAATACCTCAATTAAACAGTTTTCAGCTTATAAACAGAAGGACAACGAAGATTTTAATAACCTACACATTAAACTGTTAAAGAAGCCCTACTTCAAATTTTTATAAATCTTATCAAGACTTCTGCTTTAGTTCATGCAATGCAAAAAGTTGTGCATCCGCACCGCAATGCTCTCTCTGAAACTAGGAACACACTTTATTCCAACCAACGACTGATACATTGCATGTGACCATATAACTAAATTTCGAACCGCCTGAGATCTTCTTATCCTCATCTCACTGTGTGAGCAGCGTTGCTTATCGCATATCTACCCATACTTGTTTTCATAGACAATTCCACATCCACATGTTAATTACTCAGCTAAGCAGTCGATTTAGCTAAACAAAGTAAGCCTTAGAGAGAGACATAAGAATACGGAAACAGCAGCAGTATTTAAAAAAATGTTCCGTAAGTTTCCCAAACTAAACCACGCACGCATATTTCCCTTTTTTGCTGCATTATCTTGTCAGAAAGCTTAAGACGATAAGCATAAGATAAGGTAATAATGTAGATTACCGTAAGGAAAGCTTTCATACATATTGCAGCAGCAAAAGAACTTATGACCCTCTTAAGACCTTTCATTAAAACTGCCCATATCATCATCTCTACTCTACCACAGTGTTACTAGTTGTCGTAAATAGACTGAAATAGGATTATAGGGATATGGATTAGTAAGTAGAAGTTTTAGTTTACTATCACAACTTAAACACGTTTCTTGCTATCGTCAAGTTCATTGAATGAATTAGAAACAAGTCCTCGAAATTATCATGTACGCTATACATGCATAAGGAGGTTCAAAATGTTAGATAACTTTTAAACCCTAATTTACTTATTATATTTCTTGATGTTTAAAGATAATACTTGACTTGTTATGTTATGCTTCATGGTAGAAAAATTACATCACCATTAATAACCAGACCCAAGTAAATTTTTAAAGTATACAGACAGCGAATCAATCAAAGATAGTGATAATTGATATAGACTTGAATTAGAGTCGGTCTGAGTGGATATAAATGATATATTATTGGGTACCGTCGTAGATATTAATTAATATATTAATCATACATACTTTTGTCCATATAATATGACTTTAACTGACATAATCTGGTTTCTTTTTAGGTTTTAAGTTCTCGAAGCAATCGAACCATTGAGAGCTCTGCCAGATAAAGAAGAGTTGGTAGTTGTATGTATACCATTCTACAAGATAATTAACTAATCCGAAGTTTGCTAAAATGGGTTGGATTCCAAGAGTAGTTTCCCAATTAGCTAGAAGTCAGTACATCGGGAAAACTTTGATTAGCCCTTTAAACCCGAAAACACCAGCTCTCCGATTCTCAAACTCTGCAGTAGTTCAAGCAGGTAATATTAATGTTACAATTGCAATGCAATTTTTGAATCATGCTTGTCAAAGAATGCTAAAAACCCTCCCTTCCCTCTACATCCTTTACAGCCAAGAAGTTTTCAGATAAGCACGAATGGGTTGTAGTAGATGGAAAAATCGGTACGATAGGAATCTCTCAATATGCCCAGGATTCTCTTGGTGACATTGTCTATGCTCAACTTCCGGACGTAGGAACCCAGTTTGCAATTATGGGTCAGCCTGACTTTGCTTTTTAATGCATTAATTCAATGTTTTTTGGCTAATTAGTAATTACTATTCTTTATAAAAAAAACTACAGACGAGTGCGGAGCTTTGGAGAGTGTAAAAGCGGCTAGCGAACTATACTGTCCAGTGTCTGGAAAGGTCACTGAAAAAAATACTGAAGTGGAAAACACCCCTGCTCTTATCAATAAATCCTGCTATGAAAAAGGTAGCTAATTAATTAATCTTTTACAGTCCGTATCCTTCACACTGTAACATAATATTAATATTTGTTACTCTAATTTACTAATTTCTCCAAAACTAGGCTGGCTTTTTAAAATGGAGCTCACAAAACCTGAAGAATTGGACGGTTTGATGGACGAACCTGCTTATGAAAAGTTTCTCAAAGCACAGCAGGACGAGGCTGAAGCTAATAATTAAAAAAAACTCCTTCATTCATATTATTCATACTTATCTGGTCTTTTTCTAGTTAACTCAGCATTAACTGATGCCTTCTGATTTTGGTCTGATCACGGCCATAAACGAGTCTAAATAAATCTAGATTATATTCACTAATTTATTTTAGATTTGTACCTTCAAGTTCACATCCTTAATACTGTCTCAGCTCAGAGTTGCTAATACAAGCTAAACTACCTACCATCCACCTCTTCAATTTCCCTAAGTTAATTATACATTAAGGTCTCCCACCATGACCTGCCGTACCTAGAAGCTCTCAGCCCCTGCAGTTGACCTTTGACCCCCGCTGTTTTAAAAATGACCCCGATTGATTCGCCCTCTCCCATGCACTACTAGTATCTCTACCGCCGAGTGAAACTATCACTATTTTTTCATATAAAGTTCATCAATACAAATACAATTAAATCCACCAGACACAGACATATAAAAAAAATCAAAGTTTTTAAAACTTACATATCCCGTTCTTCTTGGCGTTTGTCCATCAATTACCATAAAAAAAAGTGTAATTCCGCAGTAGCACGGCTCGTCTCTATTTCTATTTCCTAACCTACAACTGACCTGACCTGACCTTATCTAGCACCAACACGGTTATCTTCTTTTTTTAAAGTCTCTCTTTCCTTTTCCTTCTTTGATAATAATTCAACCAAATACTTCTAGTCTTTCAAAATAATCACGTAATTTAGTTTTTTTTTACAAAACAAAAACTTTTCTTAAAAGTTCCTTATTGTTGAAGTTTTTGTCCATTGTTGTTAGAAAAGTTGGAAGAAACCATGTCGTACTCGTGCCACTAAAAGTCTCGTGTTGAAGGGTTATTCTGGGTTGAAGATACCGCTTCCAATTTATTCCATTGTTCTATGAATTTGTAGAGCATTAAAAAAACAATGTATCATTCTAGAGATAGATTGTTTGACGATGGAAATTATCAACCCATCGAATTCCCAATATGTCAAATATTTAGGGTCATAGGTCATCTCATATGTGATATGTTCAGAGACGAAGCAGCAGGTCAGCCCTATCACCGTCACCGTTGACATGACAGACAATCCATCCATGGCATTTGCATTCCATTGCCGTACTTATTTCCATCGCAGCCGAAACATCGTGGATCGTGAGGGTACTTTACATCGCAAAATTCACATTTCATCGCGATTGCTTATTATCGCAGTTTTTAATAAACTTTTTATAAAGCAGTTACTATCCATCGCAATTTTTTTTCCATAGGGCGTACTTCCTGCGTTTTTAGGATGGATTTGAGGTTGAGGTATGCAGAATTTTTTATGCTAAAAACCGCTTTTCTGTCGCTTGATTCGGTTACAAGTCTGGGTAATTATTTCATATGCAAATTATTGTGATCCGCAGATGAGATGTTAAATTGTAATAATGGTAAGTTAACAGGAGTAAAGGTATGGTAGAGTTTAAATTATTAATTATTGTAAATCATTTGTAAGTTTGGATTAAAATGATAATGGTGAAATGAGTGTCAAAATTACACGTGCAGTTTGTATTGTCACTGTCCTTCCTTTTGTACAGATAATGATTGCGCTTCTAAATCATGCTTATTAATTTTTAAAGAAATGTCCATTAATAAAATTGTGAGTTTTTTATCCATCAAGTGTGAGTTTTTATCCATCATTTGTGTGATAAAGAGTGGTTTACTAGATTTAGGGGATGGTTATGTTTACGTTGCTTTTTATAGTTATAGCATGATTTAGTATTTAGTCGGGTTTGGTTGGGTTTCTCTGTTATTGTTAACCTTTGAATCGATTTTACTGAATGAGGGTTAGCTGGTGATAAAACCTTGACTTTTGTGAAGGTAGGAAATGCCGTCTTTTGATAGATCAAAGACAAATGAAACCAGCTTTCATGGATCAGAAATAGGGCTAAATGAAACCTCACTCTGCGTGCAGCATAAAATAGCAAAAAGGGCAAGCTTCTTCCATTTCTTCTCCTTTAGATGAGTTGGCTGTACTCTGTACTGAAGCTGTTTTGGGATTTAGTTGTCAAGATGAACTGGACGCATTTGCAAATTAAATGGATTATAATTAACGTTTTTCTGTCCAACTTGGCCGTTTGGACTTCGGCGAGTTGGCTTAGAAGTAAGTGGCATATGTATTTGTCTGACGTCTCCGTTCCGAGAGTATCATTTATGTTCGTTGATTTAGTGTGATTCAAGTATATTTTTTTCCGGTTTTTTATAGTTGTGGTAGCACCATGTAATCAAGGGACTGTATGGATGCCGCAGCCAAGTTTGGTGCAAAATCTTTGTCTCAAATGCTTTTGCAATCAACCAACACAGTCCTTGTGTAGTATTCAACTATTCTTTATGTGTCAAACACAATTGACAAATCCTCCGGTAGTTCCGGCACCAGGTACATTAGGGTTTGTTTCTCCTAACCCGGCAGGAACTTCGCCAGCTACCATAAGACCATTACTTCCTCCAGCAGTTCCTCCCGGGAATCCAGCCGTTCCTCCAGCCGCGGT
>JAQFZX010002085.1:0-22088 GCA_034682405.1 Hydroisotoma schaefferi | reverse complement strand
CTAATAGAAGGCAGCTCTCAAATAGAGTGTGGGTCTCTAATAGAGTGCGGGTCTCTAATAGAGTGCGGGTCTCTAATTTGGGTTTCTAATAGAGTGCGGGTCTCTAATAGAAGGCTGGTCTCTCTATAGTTTAGTTGAGGTTATTGAGTATGAAAACCGTAGAGATGGTTATATAAATAAATGATTGAGGATATATTGTATATTTTGCTGGAGTAGTAGACTCAAAATTGATTGTCAAGTTTGTATCCATCGGATTAATTATAGGTCTATCTTCTCCTTCCTATTATTATATTAAACCTAGAAAAGAAATAGAACTTAACCACATATGTATGGAGTAGTTGTATGTAGTAAATTGGGGTCAGTATATATATAATTCAGGTTTAATTTAAAATGTCCACAACTTGAACCTGACGACAAGTCCAGCCTCAACTCTAACCACGTTATGTTGGAAATAAACAAAGGATTCATTAAATACAGTTAACCATTATAAATATATAAAAAAAAAACCCCAAATATAAATGTAGATTAGAGTTGTTAAATAATAATCAATAACCAAATGTTTACTTGTTTGGGATTTGCTAAAAGTTGGTCAGAGGAAGAAGAAGAAGAAGAAGAGGGGATGTTTATTATGGAACTTGGCCAAATATTTGGATGCAAAAAACGTTGAATGAATCTCTCTATTTATTTATAGTTGAGTTGAGAATATAGAGGTCTACCTACGTTGGTTGGTTCGTATATCTGAGAAATTGATAACATCATTATTCACATTTTGAAACGTTGGGTTGGGTGGATAAAATATTATGAGGAAGAAATATAAGAGATAAATATTAGTATGGGGATGATGATAAGGACTTATCTGCTTGTTGATTCCTTACCTGTAAGTAGGTTGGGCTTATCTTCCGCAGCAGAGACTGTGTTTTATATTTTAGGCTGGAATGGTGGAAGAAATAGTGGCAGGATGTTTATTCTGGGATTGGAATATTAGAAACGGTTTATTTATTTGCAGAAAACATGCTAGATTGTTCAGTTGTTTGGAGGTTTAGGATTATATTTGAGTATTCACAGTTTACTATGAATTGTTTAATAAACAAGGATATTTATTCAGTATTATTAATAATAAACCTAGCAGCAGGTTTACATTTACACCGGATACGGAAGGAGAACAAGCAGGTCAACAGGTTTACGTTCAAGTTTTGTGGGATGAAATCCAATTAAATATAAATCCAAGTTTTATCCGGACGTTGCCAAGAAATTCGAAAAAATGAATGTAATTTAAGACGTATAAAAAAGTGTCAAGTTTAATCTTGAGCCTTTTTTGTCTTACGGAAATAAAAATGGGGATTTGATTAACCCTGAATTTGGGTAGAAGAATTAAATTGGAGATGGATTCCGTCATTCCCGAAACTACAGATCCTCAACCTCCAAACTCTCTATCTTTTGTATAGTTCTTCTAGTTATAGATTGTAGTAAATGAATGAAAGACGTTCGATGAATTTAAATAATTAGGAGATTTTTGAACTCCAACATCTTGACAAGTTGACAAGATTCCGGTCTTCAAGAAGGTTAAATTATAAACCATTTCCCTTTCTTCGTCATCACAAAAATAAAAGGGAATGTCGTAGGGAATTGTAGGATTTTTTAAAGGGCAGTCGTGAGATAATTCTTGAGAGCTACAACCTTTTAGAATTCTGCTTAAAGGAATTTAACAAAATATATATATACATAAATAAATATATATACATAAATAAATGGTGGTTGTCATAATATATTTTGTACGAACTTGGTTAACCTTTTTGGCATGAATTAGAATAAGAATTGAGAATAGGAACTACGCAAGAAAGTTAGACAAAAGAACCATGTCTTCCCATTTTTATTTATTATTATTATTTTAAAATGTAGGTATTTGAAATATAAATATATATATATAAATAAATATATAAATAAATAAATAAATAAATATAAATGTTAAGTCAACGGCCTTCCTGAGTAATAATCTTGATAGAAAGGACGTTCGTTGATCCGTTTCTTTTTATTAATTTGAAACTTGGTGGAAGGGATTTGTAGTTGTTGTTGAATAATTCAGTGGGTTTCCCGATCATTCCTCTCTTTCTCTATTTCAAATTCTGGATAAGATCTTATTTGTGCGTCTCTCTCATTTTTCTAGCTTATCTGGGGATCTGTGGTTGGGAAGCCTTTTGACTTTTTGACACTTTGTAATAAGGTTGAATTAAGGCAGAGGCATGGAGTTTTTTTAATCTGGGGTCGATGCTTTTTATAATTTTATTAATATAATTATCCATCCAGTCGTCTACTCGCTTTCTTATTCTCAGAATAATAAATAATAAATAATAATAATAAAATAGTAGGAAGATCGTTGAACTCTCAAGTTCAAGATTAGCATCTTGGTTGGTTGGTGAGGACAATGTATGGATGTATGGATGGATGGGGGAGAGTTTAGAGAAACAGATAACCAAATTTATTCCACACTTGATAACCCCAAAAGTTCAACCACCTTATTCACTCCATACAATTATTAGGATTTATTTATTCCACTTTTGTAGCAGAATTCAATAGAATTATTAGGAATAGAAATCGGGATTGAGATCCGGGATAACCTTTAACCCATCCGGGCTAGTTTTAACCTCCACTTTTTGTTAAGTGTTTGCTCATTTTATAATAATGGGGGTTGGAGGTTGAAAGAACCCCATTCCGGCCGTTTTTTTATGCACAGAGAGTGTGTTATTTATTAAATAGTTTAATTTTTAATGAGAGATTATAATTATTTATTCTAGGAGTCGATTAAAACTTAACCTTTGAGTTATTTGTAATAATGTAATAGTCTGCTACATTTAATACAATTTTGCCAAGTTATTTATTCTAATAACTTCCTGTCCCTCGTTAGCATAATTGTTGGTGGAATGGAAGGGGCAATCCACTTTTTATTTAATTCCAAAGAGGAAACAATTAAATTGGACTGATTAGTCATCATTTATTTACTGCAGTAATTCTTTTATTATAATAATAATAATATTAATATTAATAAGGATAAGGATTTTTCAAAATCAAAACCACTCACTCTAGGGCAACTAGCCCTTTATAGGAAGGGAGGATATATATCTATAAAAGGGTTCAACAACCCTTATAGGGACTTTGTTATCCTTCTTAACGTCTTTGTCTATAACCTAATTACCTTATCTAACTTATTATTATATATATATATATATGGAGAGAGGAAAGGAAGTGTCTTCCTGAATTGATTGGTTGGTTGAAGTATATGGATAGGCAATCCTAATTTGCATAAAGAGTAACTCTTCTTTAGAGATTATTATAATTTGGTTGGTATAAGACTAAATGAAGAAAGGAGAGTTGTGATAGGAATCCGGATATACACTTTTAAACATTATTATTTAACTTATTCTGGTTTATATAAGTTGTTTGAGAAGTAGGAACATTATTTATATGCAGATAACCCTCACTTTTACACCGCTCTCCCTTACTAATCCAATTTAAAGTTCATTTAAAGTTCATAATTAGACAAAGGAGCTAATGTAATTAATTCCTAACAACTCGACTATTGTATAAAAAAAAGGGAATGTCAAAGGTGAAATAATACTACAAGTTTTTTTTTATATAAAATGATGTAAATAATACTTGACTTTGATGTAGGAAGTGTTTTGGTTGTTTTTCTAGTGCAAGTCTCCTATTAGTTGGGCTTGAGAGGATTTTATATTTAAGGTAGAAGGTAGTGGATATGGTCAAAAAACTATGGATTTCCTATCCCTTTCTTCACTCTGTCTGTATCTGTATAGTACATGGAAACTATACAGAGATATAATCATATTTGTAAAGGGTAAAGGTGGAGGAAGTCCCTTATTTCTTGTATTTATTTTATAATAATAATAATAAAGTGGTTAAGGGATTTTATTTTGGATAACACAAGTTAAATTGCAAGTTTAGAGTGTAGTATATGTCTCTGGGTCTCTCAGTTCCTGTCTTTAGGTCAACAACCTAGGAACTATCCTCCTTTTTATTTATTAACATATAATAACATGAACCATAGTCATCTTTTAATTATTATTATTAATATATCAATAAATAGTCTACTACTACCTTCACTTTAGGAGAAATAGGAACACTTTTATAAGGAAAGAGATACTTTATAGTTTAAGGGATAAATTAAACAAATGTGGACAATGTTGTGGGCAAACCAGAACTGGATCTATTCATGTTTTAAATTAGATAAATATACGAATAGTAGTAGTAGAGGGATTAAGTTGAATTTAAATTAATAAATAGAGAATAAAAAGGGATTTTAATTAAATTATATTATACCACTTTTTAAGCTGAATAAATGTTAAGTTTGGAGTGTAAAAAAGTGAGGGTTGGTTATTATTCCTTGACTCCTTCATTTAACACATCTTTACACATTTTTAGTAACGTAGAGAAAAATACTTAACCAAAACCAAATAAGAAATTATACAACATTTATTATTCAACTTGAGTCAATACTCTTCTGTAGAAGTTGTAGTAGTTGCAGTAGTAGTGGTTGTTGTAGTAGTAGTAGTAGTAGAAGTAGTAGTGGTAGTAGTAGTAGTAGTAGAATACTAGTTTTTGAATCTTCCCTATATAATCCTGCACTTTAAGTGTTTTGGTGTATAATAAAATTACTCAAGAGATGCACTTTTGTTTCACGCAGTCTGATTTTCTACTCTTTAACTCTGCCTGCATAAATAAAAGTCACATTTTTCCTGCAACTAAAACCACCTACAATAGTTCAGTTTAGGAAGGAATAGGATGGCAAAAAAAAAGAGAAATCGAGAGTGATTTGCGAATTTTGGATGGGCATTTCTTTGGTTATTATTGTGTATGATTTATTATGGAGGACTCCCAACCCGCACACACTTTCATATATCATCCTATTTTTACTCTAATACTCTAACTAACTAACTAATAGCTATCATTAATTGCAAACCTCACGAGGGATTCCTCAACTTTTACTTTCATTTTTATTTATACTAAAGGAGGATTTATTATTAGAATAGTAAAGAAAGAGCATAGAGGACTTTACTTCCTCAAGTTTTAATTTATTTAGAGAAGAAAAGGATGAGAATTAACTGAGGGAAATTGGTACATGTCAGACTAGGACTTGGAGGTTGAACAACTCTCGAGTTTTTGGAACTTTTAAAAAAGTGGAGTTGGTTATATTTGATATTATGATTTTGATGGAAGGAATAAAGGGAAATAATTTATAAAAGTATTAAGGGATCTTTTGTACAACTTTGGTATTAAAAAAGTAGTTAAGGGTAGCCAGTCGTGATTTCCGCATAACAACTCTCGTGGAAGTTACATTTATTTTTACCTCTTCTACACATCTCAACCTTTCAATTATAAGCTTTTAGCTCTGTAGGTAGATAGGTAGGTAGGTAGATACGTAAGGGTCGATAACCCTTTTTAAAATAAACAGCCACTTTAATATTTTATTATAAAAATTACGGAAAGGAGGTATTTTAATTGGAGGAGAGAGATTTTGAGAGAAATAATTATTACCTAGTTTTACTGAGGTTTTGATCCAGGTTTACTTAGGTTTTTTGTATTTTAAATAATCTTGTAATGTTTTTAACGGAATATTAGTATAATTTACTGAGTCAATCAGAAGAGACGTCATTTCTTGTGAATTTAAATGAGGAATGAATAAATACAATATTCTGAGTGAGTCAGTCAGTCACCTTTGGGTATTTAGGATCCGTATCTGTAGTCCGCTTTTTATACGGATTTACTACCAATATTTACGCTTATTCTAATCCATAATTCTAATCCACAATTCTAATCTATAAATCTAATCCATAATTCTAATCTATAAATCTAATCCATAATTCTAATCCATAATTCTAATCCATAATTCTAATCCATAATTCTAATCCATAATTCTAATCCATAATACTTTTATTAAATCCTGAAAAATAATAGCCCTTACCTGAGAGCGGTAAATAAAAATGGGTAAATTTATATTATATTTTTAACATTTAGAGCCCTGTTGGTTGGATATTAATCTGCCCACAAAAAAAGGTAAATGAGCGTAAAAGAATGGGATGGATGGGATGATGGATATAATCTAGGATTAGAAGGGATGCTGATGATGATGCTAATAATTCCCAATCTACTATGACGATGGTGATGATGGTGGGGACTGAAAAATTAAAAGGGAAATCCCACTTGAAAAATGAAAGTTTTGGTCCTAAAGTTCCTTGGCTTTGGCCATATTATTTAGTAACCGTATCCCACTGACTGTGTTAGTTAGTTAGTCATTTATGTCTGTCTATAAACAGGATGAGAAAGGGCAGTGTACTTTTAAAGAGGGACTTTTTATAACTCTATAGCATGTATGGTATAATAATAATTCAAAGGCAGAGGTTGCGTAATCCAACCAAGATAACATTAAAAGCACCCCATATATTTAATTGGAGGTAAAGAGAGAGAGAGAGAGAGGAAGGAGGCAATGAACTCCAATATATATATATATATTTATATATATATATATCCATTTATTAAATATAAAAGACACTGCTGGTTTACTGACTCACTGACTTGGTTATATATTAAATACAAAAAAAAAGTGAAATCTTGGGTTCCCATTGTTAAAAGAGTGATTGTTGGCCTTTGATAAGTGGAGGAACGTACACGTTATAGCTGTTGTTTGTATTATTACATATTACCTCAGACTTTTGGCTTCCTTTACTTTATTTTACTCACACTTTTTGAATCGTGGTCATGGCTCATGATATTATTGAAATACTGGCTGGTTAGATAGAGATAGATAGAGTTAGAGAGTATCGAACCAGGAAGGGAATATTATTATCAAAGAGATAATCTTATATATTCTCTATTCAACGACAGGTAAGGAGGTGTAGATTTGGATAGTTTTTAATTTACCTATCTTGGCTCACTTGTTGTAAGGTAGATAAGACTGTGTGGAAGAAATAGAATGAATACTTATTATTATATTTTAAACATGATCAGGAGTAGAGATGGATGGATGAATGAGAGTTGGGAATATTGGATTTATAGGGATTATTGGGATTATTGGGTTTTACTATCTGGTTCTGGTTTAGGGAAATTATACTAACACTAACTGCGTGGAATTATGAATGAAAGAGCTGGTTGGAATAAGGTTGGGTTGGACAATGAGAATCCATGTACAAAATAAAAATGTAGAGTAGACTGTATTAGTCACTTTTTTCACATTATGAATATCCCAATGTTTCACAAATTGCTCAAACTCCACTAATGACAATTCAAATGTAGCTAGGATTCTATTATATCTCTTCTTCCTCTTTCTTGAAGACGAAGTCTGACTACAAAAAACTGGACTATAGATGTAAATAAAAAAGAGTGAAGGATGTAGAAGTGGATGAGAGTGTAAGTGGTGAATTTAGTAAATGGGATTATAATTGGGGACTGAATCACGGTTTATAAAAATAAATCCCTTTTTGTAAACTCTAGAGCTCTATTTTAATGTAATAAAAGTTAAAGAGTGGTTATTTTTTTAGAAGGGATTAAAGGGAAATAAGGAAGAGATTTATGAAGATGTTGGGGATCCCTAATTATTTCTGTATTAATTTGGATTTAATTTTAATTCTAATGGAGTAAGTTGTGGTGGTGAGTTTTTGTAAATGGGATTCCTTGCATAATCCCTATTATTGGTGGTTTAGTCCGTTTTCAATGAGGATTGTCAAGATCCTCACTTTCTCTTATTCCATTCTACATTTAGCATAATATACTTTTTAATCCTTAAGAAGAAGTTAGCAGACTTTTATTAGGAAGTTGAATATCATAAAGATAATAATATATAAATATATCACAAACAACCATTTCTATATCCAATAATATCTCACATTTTAATAAATAAGGGGCTTAAACTAAGGAATATAAATGATTGGGCAGGTTAGCACAATTTAGAAAAGTATTTTTAACGAAATATTTAAAGTTTATTAATTTTTAGTAAAAGTATAAATATCCTTTACTCTGTTCGGTTGGAGTTTTCAATAGTCGAAGTCTGACCGCGTGTATTAAATGTTTGACCTTTTTAGGGTCGTTTAGATGGCTTGTGACCTCACACTTGTGTCTCCGACAATATGCCTTAATTAAATCGCATACTATCTACATTAAACATCCTTCAAAACATCATTTTGTCATCAATACAACGCGCGGACTATGGTCAAAGAATTGGAAGGGGGGCTACTATTTTATTAGACAGGGGCTACTATTTCATTCTAAAGGGGCTACTATTTCATTAGAAAGGGGCTACTATTTTATTCCAAAGGGGCTACTATTTTCTTCCAAAGGGGCTACTATTTCATTAGAAAGGGGGCTACTATTTTCTTCCAAAGGGGCTACTATTTCATTAGAAAGGGGCTACTATTTCATTCCACAGAGGGACTACTATTAATTTGAAATGGAATGTAACATTGTAAAGGGTAAAAAAAGATAAAGCCTACCTGTAATAGTTGTCCTAAAGAAGAGACGACTACTAACGGAGTAGTAAAGTCCTTGACTAAATGTTCCTTCTCACGAATAATGACAAATGTTCCACTTGATTATGTGTGAACATGTGATTCATAGTGTTGGATGTTACAGAATAGACAAAGAGAAGGGGGGGGGGAGTGATGGGGGGATGGGGGTTGTTAGGTTCAATGACCTCTATCTATCTCTCTCTCTGGATTAAGAGAATAAAAGTAAGGAAGGGATTTCTAGATTAGTTTAGAGGGATTGGAAAGTTTTTAAAAGTGTGAAATAATAGTCCATCCATCTACACACAATATATAATAATAATCTCTCTAGTCATAAATTACATTCACTTTTTATCTCCTTCTTTCTGTGCTAACATTTGATGAATGTTGTAAAGGTGGTTGTGGATGTGGATGTGGATAGTTTAAGGTTGGAGGAGGCGGAAGTCCAACCGAGATGGGAAGAATGGGATGTCAATTCCATCCAATATTCAGCCAAACTTGACTTTCCTTTACTCTTTTTTTTTTATATAGCAGGATGGAAATGAATTATTATGAATCATGATATTTATTAGAGAGAGATAGAGGGAAGTTCACAAAAGGGTAAAGAACTTAGGATTGGGAAATATACGTATTATTTAATTAATTATCAGAACATTTATAAATGGAAACTAAAACAAAAGTTACATTTAATTGAACATTTTAAAATGTTAGTTTCGATACGTTTTACAAATGTGAAAAAAAGGTTGAATTTAATCCAAGAAAATAAATCAAGCACAGAATTTAATAAAAACTGAACGTGCTACTGGTTTTTTATTATTATTAATTAAAATGATTTGAAGGAACTGGTTTTAAAAGGAGCTAATTTATCAATGTTGTAATGAAGTATGGCTAGTTTGGGTAAAACTGGAAGCAAAATTAGCAACTTTTTATAATAATAATAATAATAAATTGAAGGATTATACTGACAAACTTAAATGCTCAACTGGATAATAAAAATCTTCTTCTTTTTTGTTACAAAGTTAATAAAATAACAAAGTTATATTTTGTGTGAGCTAACTAAACGAGAAATAAATAATATTGGATGAAACTGTGCATGTATTTAAATGAGCTCTTTTGTTCTAAATATTAAATAGTAAATAGTAAATCCAGTCTATTAAAAAGTTGTATGGGATGTAGTGAGTAAAAAGTAAGTGGTCGAGTATTAAATTATCCAAATAAATGTAGAGTTAGTCAGATGTTGTTCGGCTCAAGATTTACTTTACACTCTTCTTCTTCTGACAACTGGAGGGTTATTTTTATAAAGAAATCATGGACAATTATCTACAAGAACTCGGGCTATTTTTATTCATGTTTATTCCTCACAAAACATATTGTAGGATAACATCAAATAAGGACGGGAAATACGGGTAACCTTTCAAAGTTTGTGCCCATAAACCCCCGAAAATATCCCCGAATTCTGGAGAGATGTTTGTAAATAAAAATGTGAAAGATGCTCTCTCTGTCTAAGGAAGGCTGTAAAAATGATAATGAAAGCGTAAAAAGTGTAAAGGGATTAATCAAACTGTTTCAAAGTTGTATCTGTTGAGTTGAGGATTGGATTGGAGTTTAGTAAGTAAGTAGGATTCACACAAGTTCAAGTTTTTTAGGGTTGATGCCGTTTGAATTTGGAATGAGATTCTGGAGTTGTTAAGTAGAAGATGGACTTGGCCTAGATATTATTAACATGTATGGAAGGATGAGACCTTGGTTGGTGGGGAACCCTTCTGTTGTCCATTTCAACAAATACCAACCACCACCTTTATTCATAACCGTGTGTAGTAGTAGTAGTAGTTGTCGGAGGAGTTGTATCTGTAGAGGCTATTTTTACATGAAACCGGAATTAGTAGGTCAACTTTTGTATTCTAATTGGAGAGCCAGGTGATAGGCAGTCCTGGCGTAAATAGCAGACTGGACACACACACACACGGGCTTGTCTTTCCGCAGAACGTGTGCTTCTTCTATTTTAATATATTCAACAACAACAATAGTATTCATCAATCTATCAACCATTATATTATTCCATTCCTTCACACATAACCTCCTTTTTTATAACATTAAATTGGAAGAAATTATCATTAAGAAACTGAGGGAAAGTCAGGATATAACTGGGAGTAAACCGGGTTTAGAATCGTCTTGTGTAGGTATGTGGATTGGGAATGTATGTAGTACCGTGTATTATGGAATAGCGTCCGGGGCTACTATTGATTTTTTTTATTGATGATGGGACTTATAGGGTTAATAATGGGGCTACTATTCAAAAGGGGACAGTATTGGAGGATATGCCGTATACTAATAATGTAGCAAAATGACTGATAAATCATTTTATGGTTTAAAGTAAAATGTGTAAAGAATGGATGAGCAGAAGTGAGCCAAAAGGTCGTTGAAGGACCTTCAAGTGGTCCTTTTGGTAAAGTTTGGATAAGTATTAGTATTATTTATTTATTTATTCCACAGGGAACTTTAGTATTAAAGGAAGAGTGACAGACACACGAGCTGGAGATGTTTATAAAAGAGTTGGTGATGTTTATGCTAAAACCCGTGTATTACAAATATTAGAGAGAGGAGGACATAAGAATAGTTAGGGACAGGTGGGGACTTGAAGGTTCTTTTATTTCCCTGACTGTGGAACCCTTAACAAATATTTGGTAATGAAATAAACAAGAAAAAGAAACTCCGTACCATCCAATCAGTTTAAAATAGAGATTGTGTAGGGAATATATTAAATAGAGATTATTATTTAATATTTAATTAAAATATACAGCTCAATATTGGTGTGAATCAGTTTCCCTTTTTTGTTATGCAAAAATAATGGTTATTTATTATGTAAAAGAAGAATAAGGTGAATGAATTGGAGGGAAGGAAGGAAGTGGTCCAACTGGTCTGTCTTTTTGTACGATTATCATCATTATCATATAATAATAATAATATTATTATTATAAGAACAAGAACAAGAAGAAGAATGATGAAAAAAGATGCAAATCCGGTTTATTATTATTTTATTAAATAATAAAATAATAATCTCTCCTACATAATCCTACTTAACTTTCCTAAATACAAAACACACAACTATTCATGTAAGCTGGGATAATTTTATAATAGTTTTAATTTATATGGGAACAAATGGGACCCACTTGGGGTTTATTCCAAAGTATTTGTACATGAGTGACCCACCAGGGTCAATATCCCTTTTGGATTGTATGCAAATGAGTAATTATTATTATTAATAATAATAATAATGGCTAGTAGGATGATGTAGGATGGCCGACCTTTTATATCAAGATGCTCTTCCTTCCTAATAACTAACCCTCTAACTTTGTATCTCTCTCTCATTTAATTCTGAAACGCACTTTTAGCTTCCCAGTTCAAAACAACAAGAGAGTAAAAGTATAAATACTCTAGATAATAATAATTATTACAAGAAGTTAAGTAACTTTTTAATGAATAAATAAACTTGGTTTGTATCTTCAATCTATCTTCATCATCATAATAAAATGAATAAATGACAAGTGCAACAGCAGCAACAGTAAGTAAAAGTCTGTAGGCTAAACGAGTTATTTATTTCATATTTAATATAGTAAGTAAAACTGCATATGGAGTAACAAGTCTCAGTCTTACCCCCGACAACCAACCCTACATACTGCACTCCAATCCAATCGACCTAGCTCAACGTTAACTAAAAACTGCAAAGTTGGTTGTATTTTTGCAACACTTTGCACCAACATTCCCTATCTTCCCCATGTCTTTTAGTCGGAGAAGAATAGATATATTGGTATTCTGTAGTCCAAAGTGAATAGTGAATGGTAAATGTTAAAGTAAATGTAAAGTAGAGAGAGGAGGTAGAGAATGAGGTAAAGACTTGGGGTCCACTAGCTCCTAGCTCTTCCTACTGAAAGGTTCTCTCCTCAAAACAACTCTCCTTGTCACTTTCACCCTTCAATTTAATAAGAACTTACACAGGAATTAAGAACATTTTATTACGACAAGTTATAGTAGGGATTTTTTTGAAAATAGTTAGGAAAAGTTTCGAAAATGGGTGTAAAGTTGAGATAATTTGAGACATTTTGAAACAATTTATGTTTTGAAAATCCCAAAAGGATGTATATGGAGATATATATATTATGTTATATATATATATAATTATATAATATATAAGAGTGAAGGTGTTCCTTCCGGGTTGTTGGATCAGACTAGTTGGGGGTGAAGGCTGGGAGGAAGAGACATTTGGGAATTGGACATTCTCAAGATAACATCCCAGAAGAGGAATTATTATTGGGATTAGTTTTGGGATTTATTCCCAATAATTATTGGGAGTTAAGAGTGTTTGTTGGGAGTGAGGATTACATACACTGCAAGTCCGGATTTTATTACATCTTTTTGTCCAAATTCCTGTGAAGTTTGTGAGGAGGAGTCTCAAAAAAAGTGCCTTTTTTATTTTGGGAGGAATTACTTGTGTTTTTTGGATCCGTGTTGGCTAAGTTGGTTGTGCTGTGAGAGGATATGGATTTATATTTGGAAAAGGATTAAGGAATAGAACACTGGGACAGTGTTGTTAAATTAACGGTAGAGGTATTCGTGGTATGGAGAAAGGGGCCACACTTACCCTTTCACTTCCATGCAATAATAATAATAAAAAACATCCAATGTTGCTCGAACGTAGCGGAATCGAAAATGCCAATGGAGGTAATTATCAATCATATCTTTTATTATTAGATTTATTTATTAAAGGATTATGATGGGAGTTTTGGGAGTTAGTTGTACAAGTTATTCATGGGGGGAACTATTATGGGATTAAGGGGAGTTAGAAAAAAACCTAAAAAGTCGCATGCATTTTATTGGACTTTAGCTCGTATAAGGTTGACATAAAAAGGAGGATTATTAATAAATAATTATTAGAGGATACTCGTTAGAGGAAGGTTGGGAGTTGAGCCATGTAGTTTTAGGAATTAATTATTTATTTATTAAATTCAAAAAGGGGTTTTAGGGAATTAGAATTAGGGGTTTTAAAATCCCAGTAGTAGTAGTAGAGGTTTGACCCTTGATAAAGTGATTGGCAATTAATTAATTATAACTGGAAGTGTAGAGCAGTTGTGGAAGTCCAGTTAGACTGGAACTGGAGATAAACTACTGTTAGGTTTAGGTTCATATGAATAGTGCATAGAAAAGTATGGATAGTTGTAGTAGTAGTTGGGATTTGGCAAAAAGTAGTAGATGTAGTATGTAGTAGACCGACCTGGATAAAGGTTCTTGACATTTATGCGGTTATTTTTTGGTATAATAATAATATATATGTATAAAATACATAGAGAGGGTTATGTAGTTGGGAGTTGCTGGCACAAAAACCACAACACTTGACTACTCTGTGTCTGTCTCTGTAGAAGAAATATAAATATAGTATAAAAAAGTATACTTGTTGGAGTGTGTGTAAGTTGTCGGGTTGTTGGAGTTCAGTCTTTCCTAACTTTACTTCCTCAATCCAGTGCTTGTTTGGCTTTTATTATTAGATCAAATAATACACATACAATGTAAACCATACAACTACTACTACTACTACTACTACTACTACTTCTACTACTACTACTACTACCACTTTACATAGGAGAGAGAGAAATATTATGGGCCAAAACTGGGTTAATTCTGAGCAGTCGGGAAGTTACAAATTGTACAGATTTGGAGTGATGACGCTTTTTTTTCTGCCGTGACTAAAAATAACAGGATATGAATAAGGGTTTTTTGGGGACAAAGGTTGGATAGTTTGGAATCCCTAGTAAAATACCCTTAAATACTTTTGATAAAAGAAATAAAGGTTCAGAATATTAGTTTTAAGGGAAAAAGGAATGTTTAGAGTTATTAATTATTTGGTGGGTTGGATTGGATGAGAGTTTAACCTAGAAATGGAAATAACTTTGACTTTGGTGTGGTATGGAGGAGGATTAAAGTTAAGTAGAAAGTTGGTTGTTCTTATCCCGTTTGACCTCAAAATCCCTACCATCTCGTTTCACTTATTTAGCCCAGTCTCCCCCCCCTCCCTCCTCCTTATTATAGAACTTGATGATGTAAATAACTGGAACTTGGTTAAGGTCCCGTTTGTAAATGTGTATGTAGGAATAGGTCAGATAAGGATCCTGTTACTTCCTCACCTACTTTTACAGCTCAAAATAAACTACATTGAACTTTTAAGGGCTCTTCAAACCCTATAGAAGGAGGAGGAGTAGCCTAACTCATTGAATAAGGATCTTTCCCTTAACTTTGAATCCTTAAATAAATAGAATGTCAACAGGGCTAGTTTAGCTTCCCATGAAGGATGATGGAATTGATAATTATTGTAGGAGGAAATACTTTTGATAAAAGTTGGATATGACTTAAGGTGACAGTTGGACTTGGGAAGAGATAGTCTTCTATTTATATAAAAGTATATTAGGAAAGTTAACGGTTTTGGAAGGAGAGATAGAATGAGAATAAGGAGGGTCGGATATTGTCATGGATTTATAAACTGGGTCAACCCAACCTGCCTGTCTGTATCCTCCACGTTTAGTCTGAAGATCATCATCAATTATTATAAATCCTAATAACTAATAGCTAATAGCTCTTGGGATAAATATATTAATAATATTAATAATATGTAAGGACTATTAGAGTAACTCTGTTGGAGTTAAATCTTAATAGGTTTGTTCATTAGGAACTACCGGGTTAGTTTACCACAACACCCTATCTTCCACAATTAGTAGTACAAAGTTGAATATGATTACTAAAGATATAAAGGTTTCTAGTAGGGAAACGTAGGCTTGGCTCACTTTCCAAAAGGGAAATGTAAGGACTGTCTGTGGGATTAATTTTACAAGAAAAAAAGTAGAGGTTTTATGAATGAAAAAGTACCGGATTTTGAATGTTGCTCCCAAAAATATTAATTAGGTTGATTAATATTTAATTAAATATTCTAATCTCGTTCCGGGATTGGATTTTTGTTGATAATAAACTAATGAGTATTTAGCATTGACCTTTGTTATTATTGGAGGAGGATTGTGAGAGGATTTTGGAGGGTTAATTATAGAAAAGAGATGAGAGATATTTTTAGAGGATTTTTAGGAAAGAAAGGAGTGAGGTGGTGATTAGGGGAGAGTTATTGAAGAAATGTGGGTATTTTGTGGGATATTTGTATCTATAAGTGATATTGGTGATGATGAAATGTATGCTAATTAGTGTTTGTTTTGATGTTGGATTGTAGGAGTGTTGCAGAATGGGATGAGCCTGTTCCAGGATTTGAAGTTGAAGAGGCGAAAGGTTGATTCGCGATGTTCGTCGGATGGAGAGTCAATTGGGACGTCGGAATCGACCTCCTCCCTCTCTCCCGACGCACAACCCCAAAATGGGGAAGGTTCACCCAAAGATAAAGAACGGTAACAACCACACCCACTCTTTTATACTCCAGCATATGTTTTGGGTGGGGGTCTATGTTTGTGTGAAGCAGTTTTGTGATGTTTGTGATATTATTTTAATAAGGATTATGAAGAGGAGGAGAGGTATTTGATGTAATTATTATAGGATGCTTATTCGCTTACAAACGCTGCTGCAGCGTTTGTAGAAACGTCCAATGTTTTTGTTTTTGGGTGTGAAGCTCTTTTAGTTTTTGAAATAGTTGTTACACAATTTATATGGATTGATTTTGTGTTTAGTATTTTGACTCCTGGCTGAAATTGGGATGAGGTATTAAGTAGTGGACCTTTTGGATTTGCCAATCTGTTTTTTGTGCTCTCATGTAACAATAGGAATGGTTTGTGCAGTCTGCTGGGTAGTTTAAAGTTGAGACGTTTTAGAATAAAAGAGATATAGATAAGGTAGATAGGTAGGTAGGTAGGTTTATGACGATAGATTAGCCTCGCACTGTCCCACTTATACTCTTGGTTAGCAAATTCTGCCAAGGTAGTTCAATCACACTAAAACCAAACTACCTTCACATCATTCACAAACATCTAACACTACTAGTACTACTACTACTACTGCATCTACTACCACTACTGCTACTACTACATCTACTACTACTACTACTACAACTACCACTACTACTTTACACAGACTAATAGATAGAATGCCCCTTCAACTTTTGTAAAGTTTCAAAAATTAAATATGGAACATTTTCGAATCCTCCTGCAATTTCCTAAAAACTAGCGCACAATTGGGGTATTTTATTGTAATGTTCCCTTTAAGTTAAACTCTACCTTAAGTAGCCCTTATTTCTTGTATAATATTTGTGGGAATATTAGGTCTCAATTGTAGATAAATAAATAGTTTGTAGATTAGCATACGCCATAGTCCATCATATTTTATAATTTTGTTAATACAAAGAATATGCCAACGAACGGGTTGGTTCAAGTTTAAATTCTGTTAAGTAATCCACCTTCTTCTTCTTGAGTAGCTCAACTTTATTTAATCCAACCAACAAATTACATAACAAATGCAATTCTACTACACAAAAAAAACTACTTTCTCTTTTTACAAATGTTAAATGCAGTTTTGGTTGCTGAAGCGAAACTATAGGTCTACCAAAGTTGCTTTACTTGTTGCTGATTCATCTTAACGTGCCGTAGAATATTGAATACTGTCCCCTTACAAATAGTAGCCCCCCCCCCTTTAATTCTGTAAAGTCATGCATTAGTATCCGCGGCCACTAGCCGAGATAGATAATAACTCCAAACTCTTAGTGTTAGGATAATGTTGGTTGAGGCAGATTGAGACACGTCCTTCCCGAGTCCTATACTCAGATCACATTTATTTTAATGGGATGAATAAGAAATGATAATACTAAAATTAGCATGATTATTTAGTTTAAAAGTATAAAAGTTTCGAATAATTGGTTATAATTCCTCTGAATATGTATAGGATGTTGTGTAATTTTCATTAGAAGGTTTCCTTAGGGGCATGTAATAAAAATGGACTGGCAGATGGAAACTAGAAATAGAAATGGAGATTCGGAGATTGATACAAGATAACTGGGAAAGTTGACAGGGGATTTGGATTTAGAAAGTGAATCCTCCTCTTCTTTTTTTATATACCAAGAAAATAAAATATATCCAAGCTATAAAATATAATCACCTTATCTACCTTCCAATTATAAAATAAACAACAACTTGAGGCAGGTATAAAGAGAGAGGCTGTTTGGTAATTCATATCTCCAGTTAAGGAAAAATTGAGACTGGAAAATACTTTACATTTTAAAAGTTTTGAATATTCTAGAGTCCTGAATTTTTACAATTTTTTTCCCGAGCATAAAAAAGTGTTGTCTGTCTGGTTGTTGTCCCGTGTGTGAATAAATAAATAAAGGGCAAGCATGGCTAGACGGACTTTAGACAAACAGTTAAAAAAACGGGAGTAGTAGTGGCAGTAAAAAGTGTAGGGAAATATTATGCTAAACTAATTTAATCAACCAACCCGTTTTTTAAAGCTTTATATAAAGATTGAAGTTTTATTTGTGTGCGGAAGGGTAGTTAGTAAATGTTTACAAAAAATAGTAGAATTAATGCGGAATGTGAAGAGGTAGGTTGCGTGTAGGTTAATCCCTTGAAATAATCATTAAATATCCTTTAGAGAGAGAGAGAGATAAGATAGATAAAAATAGATATAGATATCCTAGAGGTTAATTTTGGTTTGCCGTGTATATAAATAAAAATATTACGTGCTTGGAGTAAGTAAGATTGTCGGGGTTAGTTGTTGAAGGTGATTAGGAATAAGTTTATCACCTCAAGTCATGGAAAGCCTTCATTTAAATATTTAATCCTCAACTCTTGTATTCCACTTAATCAATCCAACAACAGCAACAACAATGCTCTGTTTAATTAATAAATAGGAATAATGTAGTAGGAGCATCTGGTACAAAAGTATTTCGGGATATCCAAACCATTTTTATTAAAGTTTCAAAAAATGTAACTTGAAAACTTCCTCAGCTGCTTCCTTTAATTTTTACACTAAAAGTCAAAGAAATTGGATTATTCCGTTTCCGGTTTATACCCGGGCAGCATTTACCAAGAATTGTATCTAGTTTCCTGGATAATTTTTCCAGAAAAATAACTAGCCCACTAGAAGTTCTCTAAAGTTCTTTGTTTAAATAAAGTGGACGAGAGGAAGAAGGATTTTTAGGACTCTGTCCACCATTTGTTTTCATGTTTTGAAATGTATGCTAATAAATAGTTTTATATTATTCTCAAAGGAGTAAACAAGAGGGGGACCTTTTCCCAACTTTCAGACTTTCTTTACCAGTTTTTTTTGCAGTTAATAAAATGGTGATAAATGGCCCTAAGGTTTTTGACCCTCTGTCTCTCTCTCTCTCTCTCTCTCCAGTACTAAATAACTGAATATAAGGAATAGTTAAGAATAAGATAAGATGAGTTTTGAAGAGGTTGAAAAAGAGAGACAGAGAGTTTTAAAAAATAGTGTAAAAGAGGGTGAGGAGATCCTGTTCGGCACCCTTGGACAGTTAAAATAATCGGTTGGAACTGAGGAATTTCAATGTCAGACTGTTTTTTATAACTCAAGATTTTGTTGTTGATCCTTTACACACTTTTTACGACAGACTGTCTCACTTTCTGTAAAAAAAAAGGATAAGGGTCTGCGCTTTTTTTCTATCTAACTCGTTAAAATTAATATTAATATATCTTCCCAAGAATTTGCAAGGGAAAGGGCAAAGTTAGCCTTGGATTTGGGAGAGTCTTTTATTCATTTTCCGTTAAAAGAATCTGAAACGTAGTTTTATTTATTGTTCAAAACTTTCGAAATTTCTAACTTTCCAAAAACTGATTAAGGTTTTAAGGTTCAGAGTTTTTTTTATGGATTGAATGTGTAAAATAAAATGGACCTTGGACTTTGGAAAGGGCGAAAGTTTATGATTAAGACAATAAGGTAGTTTGTTTTGGATTTTTTGGAGGATTTATATTGTCCAAAAGTTTCAATTTCTTGAACAGGATAAGTTGACTTTTAATTAGTTTGTTTAACTTGAGCAAGAAACACCTTCACCTTTCTATTCCTCCAATATTTAGGCACTTTATTACTAATTGTTTTAAACGTGAGATTGAGCTAGAAACTTTAGTGTTATCTGGAAGGATAAGTTTTGTGTTAAGGTTTGATTTATTTGCATGGATTCTTCTGTGTAAGTTTGAAAAGATTTGGGGAGTGTGTCTTGTTGAGCTTTTTCTGTTTATTTGATAAGATCTGTACCTTCCAAAGACTTTATTGATATATTCTTGTGCTTTAACTGTGGCTTTTTCATTATAAAAATATATCCCGAGATAATAAAATAAAAAGAGCTGATAGCGGAGTTCTTATATTTTCTCTGTCTTTTTCTGATACTTAGTTGTCTAACTCCGGAAGAGTTGGTTGCTCCCGTTTCAGTCTCAAAATCCAATGGGTTCCCCTCTCAATTCTTTTTCATGATGAAAAATGAAGGGAAGCGACCACTCCCATCTTCCATGAACAATAACAACTACGACTCTCTCAAAAGCGCCACACCCACTTCCAATATACAGACATCCGCTAATGTTGTGGTGGTTAAGTCAGAACCCGGGGAAGGGGGCGACTCCCCCTCTGTTACACCCTCTACAAGTCCCGGACTAGAGGACCAGCGGAAGCTACCCTTGAAACGGAGGGAGGCTAGGGAGAAGTCACCCGGAAATATGACGAACGGTCATAATATTTCTACAAATGGGCATAATAATCCGACGAATGGGCATAACTTGTCGACGAATGGGCATTCGAACGGTCATTCAGGTCATGGAAGTGACTCTGAGTCTGTAAAGAGTGGGAAATCGAGTTCGAGTGTGAAATCAGAGAAGTCTCTGGTCATTGACGAAGTCTCAGCGGAAGTTGGTAAGGAGGATGGCTCTCTAAGTTCCTCTCCGAGGTCGATGTTGTCCTCAGCGTCGTCGACAGGATCTCGTGGGTCCCCCCCTCGACCCAACCACACCCACCTTAATATAAACTCGCATCTAAGCCACGCTCTCCTAAACCCCGCATCTCCACAGGGGGAGAAGAGAAAGAGTCCTGGGGGAGGGAGGGACTCCACCCTTATAATTACCAAGGGCCCTTCCTCAAGGTCTTCGCCTCTTAACTCGAACAGCAGCAGCCGCGGCGGCTCTCCACCTCACAGCTATAGCCACACCCACCTAACTCACCCGTTAAATATCCTCCCTCCGCATCTACTATCTGGGGGAGGGGCACATGGGATGTTTCACCCGCACCAACTCCACGCAAGGTTGACGGCCGGAAGGGAACACAGTCCTGAATCCAAAGGGGAGGGAGGCCCTCCCCTTTCCGTCGTGACCTCTACTAGTCTATCATTCCACCAGGGATCTATGTACAGGATTAATGGGGTACGGCCAGAGGTCATCTCGGGTGGGGCTGTGACCCCTTCAGTCACCCCTCCAGGGGGAGTAACCCCCAGGGCCGGAGACCATCACCTTAACCACTTAAACCACATGCAACAAATCAACGGTCACCATCACTCTTCCCTTGGGAGCCACCCCCACCATATGCAACCTTATCCTAGGAAGTCTCCTAACTCGAGGTCACCGAATTCGTCACCGAGTGCGGGTTCGTTGTCCTCTGGTGGATCTCAGGGGGGAGGTTCCATCCAGCACTCTCCTGCGGGGTCCAACTGCTCTTCTGCAGGGGGGACTATAATTGCCGGGGGAAGTATTGGAATGACCAACGGGGGGAGTGCGAATGGTCCTAATTCAACTCACCATGTCAACTTGAGCCGCACCCCTACAGTTATTATGGGAGAGGCTGGTGGAGTCCGTACCATGCTTTGGTCTCAACCAGGTCAAGGGGTGAATGGGACGGGTAGTTTGGAGTTACCCGGAGGGAATAGTCCCCCTGGAAGTACCATGTCTAGTGGGGCTTCCACTGGAAGTGGATATGGAGGGAGTAATACTAATACAAGTAGTAATACCAGTTTGATCGGCAACTCCCATCCCGCTATTCAAAAGGGAGTTCTAAGTATGGAGAGACTTTGGGCTACGGAGGCTCTTAATCTTAGTACGGGAGCCGGTGCCAGCAATACCACCAATGGTCATGGGGTCAATAATAATAATAATAATGGGGGTGGTGGGGGTGGGGGGAATAATAATTCCTCTAATGGAGGAGGTCACGGGGTCAATGGGAATCAGAATGGGAATGCTGGAATGACTGTGGATGATGATGATTATGAACAACCTATGATCTGCATGATTTGCGAAGATCGGGCTACTGGTCTTCATTATGGAATCATTACTTGCGAAGGGTAATCCACATTTATACATTTCTTACTCTTTTCTGTCAAACAATTTAGGAAAGTTTTCATTTAGGAAAGTTTTTATTTTCTTGTACTTTTCTGTCAAACATTTTAGGAAAGATTTTATTTAGGAAAGTTTTCATTTTCTTACTCTTTTCTGTCAAACATTTTAGGAAAGTTTTCATTTAGGAAAGTTTTTATTTTCTTGTACTTTTCTGTCAAACATTTTAGGAAAGTTTTCATTTAGGAAAGTTTTTATTTTCTTGTACTTTTCTGTCAAACATTTT
>JAQFZX010002084.1:0-22089 GCA_034682405.1 Hydroisotoma schaefferi | reverse complement strand
AGTCATGGAATACAATGATCGCAAAAATAATTCGAAAAGTTTGTTTGGATACATGTTTACCGACCACCCTGTATATATATTTATGCATGTATCTTTGGTATCTGCGTTTCTTAATCGAGGTGCGGGTTATACCTGCTAAATTTGCACTTCAAATTTTTAGGTTCTATTAAGTGAGGGCGGCCTATGGTCTAGGGGTTAGAGTAAATAATTCCTCCTACAAATGAGACAAATCGAAACAATGATTCCTCAGGGGGATTATTTCTGAATATACGTTATTAATTTTCTTTGTAAATCTAAGTTTAGCTCAAGCCGTTTTTTCTACCGAGAATGCCAATAAAGGATGCCTACTTTCATATGTTGAACGCCCACAGTGTAAAAAGTAATAAAATAAGAAGAGTTCATTGCAAAAACTCAATATCTAAAGATGTTTCTTATTACATCTAAAGCAAGTACAGTCCTTTAAAATTGCTTATCTATTGCCTGGATAAAGATAAAGAGTCTTCACTTGCTTGACACAAATCAATAATCTCTCTCAACATGTTGAGGAGAATGACAATTACATGAAATCACACAGCATTATTCATAAACTTGTTAACATTCAAAATTCACCAAAAAACGTTCCGTTTACTCACCTTTTTTTAGCCAGGATCTTGTCTTCACTTTTACAACTTTTAGCTTCCCAAGCGTGCTAAAAATTACGACCGTTCTTCTCTAAAACACACACGCCTATCGTCACACACAAGCCAAGATAAAAAGTAGAAAAGATATATATGGAGTTGGCATCTTATGACTGTGACCTGACCTGACCTGACCTGACCTGACCGACATGACCCATGACCTCAATGTAACGTCCAAAGGTCAAAGGTCAGGTCAGATTGTGACCAAACCCCTTCGTCAACAAAGACTTGAAAGAATGAGTGGGGAATGGTGCTAAAACTGCATAGAAATTGGGACGTGGGACATTTAAAGAAGCCGTTTAGCCCACGAGAGTTCTTTACTTCTTCTGGAACATTCAGCAAAGTCGGACATTTATTCGGGAATTAATTTTTATAAAAAAAGATCTCAATTTTGATTTAAAAATCTCTAATTTCGAAATCTGTGAGTTGTAAACAAAAAACGGCTTCAAAATGATGATGGGAGGACCACAGCAACAGTCTATTATTGTGCTCAGTAAGTATAAAGTTTTTAACGGGGTTTTTGGGCGTTTTTACCGGCATAATTTTTACCCTCAATTTCCGCAATTTTTGCTGTTTTTCAGAAGGTTTATTAAAGAAAATAGATATAATCGTGTTATTTTTAACTTGAGGATGTAAAGTAACGGAGTTGTACCCTTTTTAGATCAAAATGTGAAGCGTGAGCAAGGAAAGAAAGTGCAGATTGAGAACATCAATGCCGGCAAGGTGAGACTTATTTTAGTGGAGATTTATTATTAATTGGGAGATACTTTTATAACTCAATTAGGAGTAATTTTTAAACGTAATTTATAATTTTTTGTAGAGGATTGCAGAGGTTGTTCGAACCTGTTTGGGACCAAGAGCTATGCTGAAGATGTTGATGGATCCTATGGGAGGAATATGCTTGACTAATGATGGGAACGCTATTCTTAGAGAGATAACCGTCCAGCACCCTGCAGCAAAGTCTCTTATTGAAATAGCACGAACTCAGGACGAGGAGGTTAGTTAGTATGGTAGAAAAAGTAAATTAATTTGGGATTTTGTGTTTTTGTGTAATTAATGGATTTAATTGTTAAAATATAGGTTGGAGATGGAACAACTTCTGTAATCGTACTTGCAGGAGAAGCGCTTGCCATGGCCCAACCTTTCCTTAGCCAGCAGATGCATCCAACTGTTATCATTCGGGCTTACAGGCAAGCCCTTGAGGACATGATTAATCTCCTTCAAGACGAGATTTCTATACCAATAGACTTGAACGACAATAGCCAAGTTCGAGAGGTCATTAAAGCATGTATTGGAACGAAGTTTATGTCTCAATGGTCGGAATTGGCTGTGGATATTGCTGATCAAGCTGTCAAGACTGTTTTCTTGGAGGAAAATGGGAGGAAAGAGATTGACATCAAGCGATACGCTAAGGTGGAAAAAATTCCGGGTGGACGTATTGAAGACTCTTATGTTCTTAAGGGGATAATGTTGAACAAGGATGTTACTCATCAGAAAATGAGACGTCGGATAGAAAAGCCTCGAATTGTTCTTCTGGATTGTTCTTTGGAGTATAAGAAAGGGGAGAGTATGACCAATGTCGAGATGATGAAGGAGGAGGACTTCACTAAAATGTTGCAACAGGAGGAAGAATTTGTTCAGAAACTTTGTGAAGATATTGTTCGGTTTAAACCAGATCTGATTTTCACAGAAAAGGGGGTTTCAGACTTGGCTCAGCATTTCTTAGTTAAGGTAAAGTTGTGAGCATTACTTTTTGAATGTAGAATCTAGGCTAGACCAAAGTCCAGTCTTGTATGTGTTCTGTGCCAAGGCAGTAATTTGTATATTAAGTTGTCGTCTGTGTTGTGCATTTTAGGCTGGTATAACAGCGATACGACGGGTGAAGAAATCGGATAACAACCGCCTTTCTCGAGCAACTGGAGCTACAATTGTAAGCAGGACAGACGAACTACGGGAAGAAGATATAGGTACCAAGTGTGGTTTATTCGAGGTAAAGAAGATAGGAGATGAGTACTTCACATTTGTATCTGAGTGTAATGATCCCAAAGCCTGCACTATCGTTCTGCGAGGTGCTTCCCGAGATATTCTTAAGGAGGTAGGGTTATTATTTGATGTATTTTTACTTTTACTGTATAGTGTTTGATTTGAATACATTATTTTTAAACAATTGTACAGGTGGAGCGAAATCTACAAGATGCGATGTGTGTAGCTCGAAACATTTACTTGGACCCCAAAGTAGTAGGTGGTGGGGGAGCCGTTGAAATGGCTGTGGCTCACGCGTTAACTGTAAAAAGCAAATCGATGACTGGCGTAGAACAGCGGCCTTACCAGGCAGTCGTCCAAGCTTTGGAAGTGATTCCACGAACGTTGGCTCAGAACTGTGGAGCAAATGTTATCCGAACTTTGACAGCTCTTCGAGCCAAGCATGCCGCTGGGGGTAAAACTTGGGGTATTAATGGAGAAAGTGGGGAAGTTGTTGATATGAATGCGCTGAAAATCTGGGAGCCTCTTTCTGTGAAGCTCCAGACTTACAAAACAGCTATTGAGACAGCGATCCTTCTTCTCAGAATTGATGACATCGTATCCGGTTCAAAGAAAAGGGACAGGGAAGCTACTGGCCCTGCCCAGCCAACAGAACAATCTATGCAAGAATAATCTATTCTACTCTTCTAAGGTGTATGCAATTTATATTGTTGGTAAGTCAAACAGTCTACTTTTGAGTAATTTTCATTGCAGTAACCGGTGTGTAGACTTAGGTAACTTTTCTACAAGCACTTCTTATTAATTGTGTAATTAAACTAATTTCTCCCTTTTAATATTTTTTTTTGTATTTACCGAACAATTTCACCAGTTTCCTGTTTCATACAATGGTTAAGTCGTTAATTTGACTCCTGTCTCATGCAGGAAAAAGTGTAAAGCATTTTTTGCCTGCAATTTCTAGTAGTCTCATAAACCTTATTGTTCTGGCCTTAAATTAACAACTTAGTAATCCCAATTGTTGGTTAAGTTACTTTTGATCAGTATTGAAAATTAATAAATGCATTCACTACATAAATAATGGAGTTTTTAATTCAATTTCTATCTGCAGTTGTGACGTGACGGCATGTGAGGCATTGTGGGTAGACAGAATTAGATACTCTATTTTTATTTCAAGTATTTTTATTTCAGCTTATAAAACGATTTTTATCTTACATTATTAATCTAATAATTATTACATCAATAGTTGCGTTTACATTTCGATCGATTGACGATGGTGACTGAATCTCTCTTCAAGCTGGTGCTAAAAGTATTTTGTTTTATATCAAATCGTTGAAAACTCCAGTTAGCTAAATATATATGTACTTGGAAAATAACTAGCTAAATTACAAGAATGATTATTGTCTGACATTTGAGGGTGTCTGCGATTTTGATATTACGTTTCCATTAGAATTAGACTCATCCTCATCTAAACTAATTATCGACATGGTTCATATTACTTAACAATCTAAAAGGGTTTTAAATTATTTTCTCTATTGTTAGCTCGAAGTTAAAATTCTACAAGTGAAAGTACCAGTACATATTAGAGTTTAGTTAAGCGATATAGAACACATTATTGATTTCAGTCTATAAGGGAAATCGAAGGATATAGTTTTTAAAACCGAATCGATATTCATAAAATACGTTCGCTGGGAACTCTGTTGTTCTTTCTGCATCTATTCCCGTTTATCCGTTTTGAGAGAGTCTGTTATTTATTACTTCAAAAGCTGGAAGTTATTTGAGCACACACGTGCTACCTCAGAAACATTAATTTAATTTTGGCATTAAAGGGCAGGGTTTGAGACAGGTGTATTAAAGAAAAAAAATACATCAAATACTTGTCTGACTGATGACCCCGACCTCCTACTCAACTGCTATAATACATATACTTTCAGTTGAATTAAAACGTTAAATTCCTAAATCTAAACAGTTAAAATTATTCTATCAGCGGTGTTCATTAGACCACAACGTAGTGGCCTTTGACTTATTGCTTTTTCCAAACCTTATAGAATAGGCATTACCAGCTCTTAGCGCGGGGCATTAGCGAGCGAAAGTGATATTGCCCTTAATATTTTTACTTCCGGCAGCCACTGGAGACAACACATCTTCAGACTCAGAACTTGAGAGAATGTCAAGGATTTGATTCATCTGAAATACACAACGAAAAGCAATACTATTAGTTATAGAACTATTCAAATCATACAAATAAAATATGAAATATACATATCCAATCAATCACAACTCTTACTTACCTCATCGGGTGGAACCCCTTGTGAAAAATTAACCCAAGACGTAGGGGACCCAACATCCGCCTTCATCTCTGCGATGCGTCTCTCAAACTCCGATAATTTATCAACCAAACCCGATGCCCCTTGCTCAGAATCACTCTCTCCTCCACTTGTATGGGCTACCAACTTTTTAATTATCTCTAAGCAATTTCGACACTCCGTAAAGAGTTCGGAAGAGACTGATAAGTTGTCTAACGAACTGCCAAAGTCTGTCTGACTCACTTTGTCGTCTCTTGGAGTCGTTGATAGATTTTTATTCCGAGCCTCACCCGCTGCTCCAGGTTCTAGATCTGAAAAAGAGTAATTACTTCCGTAGTTGGTCAGTCGATAAAAGTCGGCAGTGAACTCAATCACCGGGGGTGTACAAGATCCATCCTCAACCTTATCTCCCTCTTGGTCTCCATTAGGATTCATTAACCACGAGGAAGTATCTTGATTTACGGCTTCTTCCTCTATAGAGAATTTGGCTACAAGGTCTCCCCTCTTTTTCGATTTGGTCCAGGTGTTGGAATCAATCTCTTTCCCTCTTCCTGTCTGCTTAAGATCACTTTCTCCAACTTCATTCTCATCTGAATTAGAATGATTTGGAGGTTTTGTGACAGAGGAAATGGGCTGAACTTCGCCCAATGAAGACAAACTTTCCTGTTCCTTCTTCTGAAAAGAAGTGAACCAAAATTCGTCATCTTCCTCGCGACCTTCTTCATCAGTCTTGAGAATAACCTCAGCAGCCACCACAGGCTTTGTGGGGGCAAGTCCAGGAGACTTTTCTGGGTTATCCCAATCCCAAGCCCATTCCTCCTCCCATTGGACTACTTCATTGCGGACCTCTTCCAGCCGTAGCCATTTCTCGATAAGACCCTCTTCCTCTGTAGATTTGTCTCTGGATTCACTGATCCTTTCCAAAACATGCTCTGTTTGTACAGAGACTTCGTTCTTAGCTGGAGGTAAGGTTCCACTGGGAGATTGCTGCTTTCTTGGACGTTTCTTCAGACTTGAGTCGGGAAGAGGGTTTGATGCACTTGTCCAGGAAGTATAGCTTGAGCTCCTGTCGGATGATGACCGCGGGACGAGAGTTGACTGGGAGCCTGATTCTGCAGAACTGAATTCAACAGGCATAAATAGAATGTCAGAGTCATCAGAATCCTCCCACAGAACTGGCCAGGTTTTGGCCTCGTCGTCGCTAACCTCGCCGTCTTCCTCTTTAGACTCGTACTGGATTTCATACGGCGTTCCACTAACAATCCGAACGTTTTCCGCGGTCCGGGTTATACTAGAGGAACCTAAAACGGATGCTACTGCTACTGTTTTAAAGACGGGCAAAGAGGCGGATGTTAGATTTCCCCGAGGCATCTTATTTTTATTAGCTGAGCTATTCTCTGTTTGGATTGTAATGCTTGTCCTTGGCGTCGTGCTTGGAGGGTTCTTTTTGGAGGATGATGTTTCAAAAGTATTAGGGCGTAATTCTTTAAAGGTATTGAAAGTATTTGATTTATGGAAACTACTACTAGAAGATGGATTAGTTTGTTCGTTCTTTGGATCCTCGACCAATAGTTTCCTAGGTGGTTTGGATATCCTAGTAGGAGATGGGTTAATAATGACGAGAGCCTCTTGCTCCGCCAAGGCCTCGCTGGACATTGTAGAGTAGCCTTCATCCTTTCCGGTACTGCCACTACCCCCCAGCTTTTGCAAGGGTTTCCCCACTCCCCCGACAATTATATTATTACTACTTGTCGTAGGTTGGTTAGAGTTCGGAGAGGCTGTGGAAGGTTTACTACCCACAAACCCGAATGAAGACTTGGACTGCTTTCTGTCTGAAGTTGGTTTCCAAGATGTTGGCATTCTAATCCCTGAAGTTTGAGGAGGGGTACTGTTAGCAGGAAGACTTTTGGATGTGGCTGCGGGGTGCTTGGTCACAGGAACTCCACACAGCAACGGTTTCCTCACTGGTAACTTACTTTCCGTTTTTGTCACAACAGTGGAACGGTTCTTTGGTGGATTTTGGAGCGGTGGACATCGAGGAATGGCAGAACTTGGAATTTTTCTACGTAAAGCAATGTTATTAATGGGTGTTGATGCAGCCAGAGGTTGAATTGAATTTATACTATTAGTAGTGTCGTCCGCTTCACTGCTAATGGATTCCAATCTATTTGACTTTGAAGTAACATGCTCTTTGGGTTGTACCCTTGACTGTTCATAGGAATTTCCAGAACTAAGGATGGTCCGAGAAAATGCTGGCGTTTGACTTGGATCTATTTCCACCCCTCCGAGGGTACCAGTACCATTGTTCACCCCATTGTTTCCGCTATCAACCCTGAGACTTTTCTCTCCAATACACTTCTTATCAGTACTCGTTAACCTATCGGGCTTGGAACGATTGGTAGGAGATCGTTTCTGTGGACTTTTCGTCAACTTCTTTGGCTGCCCTTCAATTCGCTTAACGGCTGGACCGGTTGTCCGTTGGTTGCGCTCATTTATATTAAAAGCCTCATGAAGCCTTATCTGTAAAAAAAAACCCCAAAAGAACAACCGGTTAAAAGCTGTCGCCATATCCTATTGAAACATTCATACACCATGTTGCCACTGTACTTTTCCTTGTAAACGGTTCTATCATTAACAAAAAAGCGGAATCATAACACTAACCAAAATGGGTATGATGATATTGGCCAGTGCCTTGTTATGACTCTCCAAATGGTACACGCGACTCTGCAAGCTTTCTAACTGCTCCTTTACGCTTTTATGAAGTGTAAGAGCACTGGAGACTTCTCCAGCCATCTTAGAGATACATTCATGGAAATGGAGCTCCTTGGTTTGACTTCCTTGTTGTAGGCCCTTGGTTAACTGCTCTATTGTAGTCAGTCGGTCTCGCAAGGGGCTTAGAAGACTTGTAGCTGTAGTGGTGGTGATAACAGGCTCTGGTGAAGGCCCCTTGAAGGGCACTTCCTCTTCCATCAACGATACCAAGCCTCGTCGTCTCATACCACCACGCCGTTGTTCATCCTAAAACAAATACAACGACTGGGATTAGACCACCGCTTTGAAATTAACATCATGTTATTTTATGTCAAAAGAATAAGTGCTCTGCTTATTTCATAATTGTGGCTTGTGTCAGCTTTCAAAAAAGGCTTGAGAGGGGAGGAAGTGCTTAGGGAAAGAATAACATCGGGAAACATTGTGACTCTACTTGGTCCATCTCATCTAAAGCCCCATGGTTCATTCTATTCTTTAAGATGCATTTATGCATAGTATACAGCAGACATTTCTTGATGTGCTTTAAAATAAATAGACCTAGGCGTCCCCCACTACATTTTGTCTTTAAGAGACAAGCTTTGTCTGGTTCTTAGCTTTAGCTGAAGTAGCAGGACTCCCTTTTCTACTTTCGTTTCTAGACTTACTTCGGAAACTTATTTGTAGGTGGACCACAAGGGGTTTTAAACAGCAGCTGCAGCCTGACATGTGTCACACGATCAGATCTTAAATAACCTTGTGGATATAAAGTGCTTGAAACACTAAAATGGGGGTTGAATTGATCTCAAGGGGGAAAGACGGCGTATAAAGATCGTGGAAAGTCGTCTACGACTAATCGAATAATAATTAAGACTACTACGAGTGAGGATTTTATAAACTGAATTTACTTTTTAGTTATTAAAGTTTTCATGAATTGATAGATTGTTAAAGTTCGAATCGCAATAATGGCAGGGCTGGGCTAGATGTATTTAACTACATTCCCAAAAATTTTCATATTAAAAAGCAACCTTATCCAGTCGTTCACATTACTTACTATGATTAGGCGATTCATATTCTATTCAACTTTAAACATTAATAACAATGTATAATCATCCATTAGGAGTAATACTGACAAGTAGTCGGGTTTTCCCGTTGTGATTTAATCTAAAACTCTTGTTTAAATTGGAATACCCATGAACGGAAAAGCATAACTTAGTAGTTGGCTTGATGTTAGACATGGCATGCAATGCAAACGATAGCCTTCAATCTGTAAGCTAAGGGCTAGTAATCACGAGAATCAAATCAAGAACATATTGAGCTAAAGGGCGATGGGTGGTCCCAAAGCGGTTATTTAACCAGAGATGTTCTAAAATCGGATGAATACGGGAAGTGCAGAAATAAATTACATTCATGAAACGAAGGCTTGCTCTACTCTTCATGCATATGGTGGTATCCTCGCAGTTTTAACATCAAGTTAAGTTAGGAAGAGATGCTATTCTTGGAGTCTTTTTGTTACGTTGCGTTACGACCTTACATTGCAGTCTGCAGTGAAGTGATTCCCCTTGGATGAGTGGATACCATAAAATTCCAGTCCCCCTGGCGCCTCTAGGAACATTATTCCATTCCGAAATATCCTCCGGTAACCCCTACCCTTCCCCATTCAACTGAACAGATACGATCTTCCATCCGTTCTGAGGATATGATACGACATGCAGAAAAAACTGAAAGCAGCATGGTTGAAGGTTGACCATCATTATCATCATCCCCAAGCCCACAACCTCAAGATCTCCCCCTTTCTTGTCATTTTTCATGACTTTCTTTCTAGTTTTATTCAATTGTGTGAGAAAACTAATGGAACGGATCCAATCCAATCCAACTAACAGCCCCCGTACTAGCCAAGCTTCTCTGGCTCAGTGTCGAAACTTTGATCATTAGCTGGGGGCCGCTTCTTCAAGTAATATTTCCAATGAGTAATCCCACTAATAGTCGGAATCCCTTTATACATTGTGCAAAGGGGGTTCAACAATTCAAATAAATCTGAACCAAGACATTTTTTTCATTTCTTTGACATCATATCAGTAACGCTAAGTAGAAGAAGTATCACTTTGCTACTCTCAGTCGGAAAGATAAGACCACAAACCTGGCAACGACAACGTGCTCACTTTAGAAGGCAACTTCCTTTCCGCCCATAAAATGGAATTGCCTCTGATTGACGATGATAAGGTTGTATGTGGTCGGTTAAATCATATCAATAAACTGTGGCTGCTTGGTTAAGGTTTTTTTGGTGAATACGCATAGTTTTGATAAGCTTAAGTTTCTTAAAATCTTGGTTTTGAAATTTCATTAATGAGGTCTAACTGTAACCCTTACCAAGATGGTTTCTTCTTATCGTCTACCATACCGACCGTGCAAAAACAAGTTTTTGTTCACCTCTTCTTCAAGAACTCCATCCTAACTTTCAAACTTTGTTACTTAGTGGCTGCATGATCATGGTCCTACTTGTAAGATGAAGTACCGTCAAGCAGACTTGAGTCGTTTGGTTGGATACTTAAATCAAATCTGACGTTTAAGTCATAGAACTAAGACTAAAAGTATTAATGCATGCGGAAAAAATATGCAGCTAGACAACAAGGCTCCCAATCCTCACTACCAAGAAAAAGAATAGGGTGTATGGGAAAGTACAATAAAAATTATGTTGCTGGTAATTAATTCTCTAACTGACTTAGGTTTTATAACAACATGCTTGCACGGGGAATGGGAGTTCAAAATCATGCTTATGAATCACTGAGTTCATGATTAGATTAGTTATCTATTGGGACCTATCCCTCTCCAAATACTTGATATTGATAATATATATTTACTTCTGCTATCGGTAGTTTTAATAGTACTTTTATTTAAAGATATTTTGGTTAAGTAATCTTCATGAAACTGTCTAGATCGCAACCATAACCGTCAACCGTGCCTGAAAATTGTCAGAATTCAGATATGCCTAAGATGAGTCTTTAAAAGTTGGAACAACAGGGGCATGAAGGTTGATTTGTAATATTTTACCTGGAATACTCTCCACTTTCCAGTAACAAAGTACCGTTTACAATATTAATGTATTAAAGGATCGTGTCTATGTACAAAGAACGATAACCGTGATTATTTTCATAAAAAATATAAAACCTAAGTTATTCCTTGAAGCATTCTTTAACTGCATTGCATTGTAATCGATACGTGGAAATTCTGTCAACTTTCCACACAGCCACGGGCCACGGACCATTCCTGGCTTGAGGTATAAGTTTTTTTCATTTCAGTAATACTCTGTAAAATGTCATGTTTTTTATCCTTTTTTCATTATGGAGGACACCACAGATAACATTCGATATGGACAAGAAAACGTGATCGTTTAATCGTTTTATGTGGACTGTGGACGGTTGGTTGGCATGAGGGAAACAAAGGCTGCATACAGACATTGAATTATTTATCCGTATTATTACGAACGACATTTTTAGACGACTGAAATCTAACTGATAGATAACCTTCTTCTTACTAGTTTCTTCTTGTAATTTTATACGTTTCTTAATAATCGGTCATGACAATCAAATCACTCATTCTTGAATCCTGTCACCTGCTATCTCTCTCTGGATTTAATACATACAATGGGATGTTTTGTTCTCCAGTTAGCTATAGGCTTTACTAATTAAACATGAATGATGATTTGCACCTTTTACACCTTTCTATCTCACGGGAGAACACATCTGATCTCTCCTTGAGTAGCAACTCTAAAATGACGTGACATGATGTAAAATTGTAAAAAAAACCTCACGACAAACGGACTGATGTGGTTTGCATACAAGTGATCAGAGGCATGTTATCACATTTTTTGTACACGTCATCTGAATCTACCGGATGTAGGCTGTATAGGCCAATATAAAAAAAATTTAGCCAGCTTATCTGACTACACACGAGTACTTAATACATTTCCTAGTACTTTAACTATATTATAGACTATTTGAATTTATTTAACTGATAAAATGAATCCCCATGAATAATTCAAGTGACCATTATCAAATACTGGTTTTTAGCTGCTATAAGGACTTTTGTAGTGGTCCAGCAAGATGAACCTGAAGAATTTTAACAATCTCACCTAATTATATAACCTACCCAAGAGCATATCTATCCAGTTAAATTTGATAGCTTTTAACTACCACGGTAAAAACCAGAGCAAGTCAGACTAATTAGACATTTATTTCAGAATGGATGTACAAAAGCATAAAACCTACATTTTACTATTATCCTCTACAAAACTTTTCAAACCCCATGCTATAGTAGCCAGGATCTTGCCTTCATTTATTCCATCTTTGTAAAACTGAAGTAAGGCACAAGCTGAAGCGAAGCTTGTTTATATTTATTTTACGATTTTTACATAAGTACCTCATCCCATGCTAAACTAACATCTCAACCAATATGAAGCCACCGCACACGAGCCTGCTGTAGGTCTACTTTTGACTTTTAATTCCTTAACATTACGCTCTGCAATATGCTGAAAAATTCAAAGCTTCATCCTCATCTCAGCACGCTACAGATTTAGAATATAACGATAATCCAAGCCCCCGGCTGAGTTCTAAAGTATTCATTTGCCTTCTAATCACAGTTTCTTCCTCTTTATTGTATTTTTCTTGAGAATTTCATGCTTCTAAATTATCGGCAGTTAAGCGAAGATGATAGACTTTAACCAGCCGGTGCCGGCTGACTATCGCGTATCCCTTGTACTCAACCCGTACTTTTTTTTGTATTGTTTTAATGTTTTTTTGCTTGTGAATCCCTTCGGATCTGAATATCCTGTTGAAAAAGTTAATCTTCTTGTACTCCATACACTCATATCAGTTAAAATTGAATCACTCAAGTCATTTCCCTACAAAAATTCATTTGCAGTAATTACAGTATGCAAGACCGAACATTTATTAAACGTATGATTAAATATTATAAGAACATCTTACATGTTTTAAAAATTAAGGTATATTAACAAAAATGAGATGTTTGGTAGTAAATACAAAGACTATAGCTGGGATAAAATATATTTTTGCTAGAATAAGAGTGGAATTAGGATTGCATTTCCTCAAAACTTTATGCATAGGAATCCAACTTAAGACTTTAACTAAACTTCCAAAAAGAGGAATATTGTAGCTCAATGAACCTGATACTATTTATCATCCACTCCTGGACCTTGACATTTCTGAAGTGTTTATGGCTGGAGGCCACTTTAATTTCAACCATTCTTTAACTTGGATTTTTAAAATCGTGTAAAAGTTGTTATTTGTTGGACGGTTCTCAGACAGATTAATTTAATTAACTTAATAGCTACACAGTATAGTACAGGAAAGAATAGGACGTTAAGATTAGCTCGTTTTTTTGGCAGCAAAGTGATAGGAAAAGGAACGTTCAACCTTCAACGTACATCACTGAGGCAGACTTTTTCCACTTCAATTATCTTGTCTAGCTGATAGTTTTCTAAATTTCTTTTGACTAATGAGAAAAAACCTTATGCCAACTAACTGATAGATTAACTACTGCGAAGATAAACTTAAATCTTTGACTGTAACGTGTTTTTTAGAATTATCTCAAAATGAGTTTTTACCACAAAGATTTAGTGAACTTCGATAACAATTCTCCTGCAAAATATCCTTGCTTTCAAAAATATTCATTAGGGACTTACGTTCTGAAATCATGATTTCCCAGATAACTAACTATCATTTATGACTAGGGAAGGGAAAAGGTCATGAAAGGATTTTATATTGATTACTCATAATTAAGGAAGATAAGATACTCCCAGGAAGTTTTGATTTAGGGTTGTTAATTAACCCCTAGTAAGAACTGATCATGGATAGGATTAGTTATACCAGATCAGAATCCAATAAACATGCTGCATGTGCTTGATGCTGTAGTGAACCGTCCAAAACCGCAAGAACGCAAGGCAATCAAAATATTGTGTACGAGATGTAAAATGGAATGAAAGCAAGCTAGGAATGATGATCATGATCAATAAGTCGTGAGAATGTTTCCCCCTCTGGGCCCAACAGCTAGACATTGATAGCTCAATCGAAAGCATCTAAATCAACCACAAGTAATTCAACTTCTAATTGAATCCATTCTAATAACCGGATTAGCTTGTCTCATGTAAACTTGTTGGCAACTTTTTTCTTTGATACTTTGCGCTTACAGAATAGAAAGCATCCCATCCGACCTTTTCTATCTGTCTTCCTAAGTAAGCAACTCGTGATCTTTGTAAATCTAGCCATCGTGGAGGTCTAGCATGACAGAAAGATCAAAGACAGCAGCAGCAGGTGGACTATTATTAACGTTTCTTTATAATAAGGCTTTATTGTACATCCTACGCTTTTCTCGTTTACCCATGAATTAAAGCAGGTTTTATAATAAGGCTTCCTCTAATGAAAAAATAAATTGGCCAACCTATTTAAGTTTAAAAACTCGCCTATTAAAAACGTCTCGAAAGAAAAGTCACAAGAGCGTAGTCACGAAGAAGGAGCCAAAGCCAATGATAAATTAGCTGAATTGTGTAAGCAATCCAGCAAATCTTGGCAACGTTTTCAAACAATGAAAAAATAGGAGAAACAATTGATGCAATAAATTCTGGTCACATCTCTAAGAAGAAATCCAACAGACAGGAACAGGATTTATGGATTTCTATAGAAAATTGATATCCAGGTTTTGATCTGAAATCCGAAATCCGACTCACTTCCAGTTTGCCCTTTGCTAAGAAAAAGGCAATGAATTGCTCAGTCTGAATGTAAAATGTGAATGGAGTTGCTTTAAAAATCACGTTTCATCTTCATTTGCATTTAAATCTTACATTTTAATACAAAATGGACGTTTCCGACAAACTATGAATAAACATACTTTTCCTATTTTATTGAAGCTTCTCGTTGGTAGAAAAATAGGATTAATTTACTCTCATCCTTTTAAAATCGGGCAGAAGTCTAACTTTTTCAATTACCAAACTTCTATTTCTAATTAAAAAGCCAATCTTAGTTCAATGACAAACTTGGTTTCAGAATCTGATGACATTTCTAGTCTCTCAATTCTTTAGTAAGAGACGTTTCAAACCATTTTAAGCTTCAATAATTTTCATAACTTCAAGTTTTTGCTTCTTTCAAATGTAATTCAATCAAAGGCAAATAGTTTCGAAGCAAAACCATTAGAATAAAGTCATCCGTGTTTAACCTCTTTAGAAAATGGGCATAAAACAGAGCCAGAATGGGTTGCTGTATAACTTCCCGATAAAAAACTTTCCTCACAGGAGGTGCGGTGACTATTTAATTTGACTGGAGTATTGATCCAAGTTCCGGGTTTATTCATGGCGTTCCATCCAGTTTAACCAAACTCGTTCGTTAGAATGAAAAAGGCATCCACTCTGAACATTTTACAGTTCCTATATCAAACTTAACTGTTTCCAGGAAAAAATACGGAATGTGACAAATACACATTGGCGAAAAGCGTGTAATAGAAGCTCTCAGCCACTTTTCTCACTTCTTCAATTTAAATGGAACTTTTTGCATCATCGCTGAGTGCTAAATGTAACTTTACGTGTATCAAAGTTATGTAGTGAGTTTAGCAATGTGTGACTCTTCATCATTAAATTAATAGAGCAGATATTTATCCTCAAGATCCACTGTTAAATAGCATACCGTATCGTGCGTGAAAGTAAAAATGTACGTTTATCATTAAATTTATGAACTATAGCAAGAAAGGTTGTTAACCTAAAGTTATTGCATTGCATGCATGCATGAATTCTGCAAATAAATCAAAAGAAACTGTCCCCATCGCGGTATTTTATACCAAAACCAACTAAAACGACCTACGTTTGTTCTTCTCTTATTTCCACAATAGTTTTGGTACGCTTGTTTCTTACTTCATATGTTTTGCTTGAATATGGTAAGAATTGGTTGAGACGAAAAGCAATAGTCCTATTTCCATTTAGAGTAATATTCATAAAAGAAATGAGAAGATATTCCATTGAAACCCCCCAACAAAGAGATATGCAGCAGCTAGACGTCCACGTGCTGCCTTTCGAGTTCCCTTAAGCTCAAAAGGAAGTTCGTAGTTAGTTTCTGCTTCCTTGTCCGGAAAAATTCTGCTAAAGTTTGCACTTCTGAGTTCTTGCTTGAAAGTAAGCAAGCTAATTGAGGATTTGTTCCGGCATCCAAACTTTTTCAGTTGATTTACGCTGGAAGCTTTTAAGGCGTTTTTCTTACTTTCAATGCAAACATTCTACAACACAGCATAGATCATGACCATTTCACTTTGCTGACTGTGCGTTTCCCTTCGATTGAGAAAAAAAATCAATCGTTTACTTTTGTTGACTATGCCGTCTATCCTCTATCCGTCTCCGTCTATCCGGGGACTATTCAGTGACACTGAATAAGGATGTTACTATTCCTGAAAGATAAAGCTTTATCGGAGACGATTTTGTAGAGGCATAGACATCGGGCTTGAGTGCACTTTACAGCTTGTCTTGTGGTATAAGATTCTCAGGTTTTAACATTTAAACGGCTTTTTAAAAAACAGCTTAAACACTGACTGATGTTTTTTACTGCTATATTAAAAATTTGAGTAGAAAGGAAAATATACAACAAACGCAGTCACAGTTTAAAACGTATTATAGTACTGGCAAATTAAATCAATAGTTCTGCCATGCTTTTCTTTCACTTTCAGTACATGCTTTTACATTTTAAATATACTTACTTCTTGAGGAGATCCACACCAACTATGCCGTATATCATTTCCAGCTCTTAGAAGATGGGATTGATTTCTCCAGATGAGTCTGTCGTCCCCTGAAGCCGCACCCCCTTTCTTACTACTGATCAGTTCAATCCTTCCTGAATTCACCTGGATGAATGGAGGTGGACTCAATTTACTGCTTCCTTCTTCAGTGGATGTGGGCAAAGTCGATGATTTCCTGCTCCTTGAACCAGCCGATGGGGGAAGAGGGGGCAGTTGACCTAGTCGGAAGTCTGCTTTTTCTAAAACAGGGTGGATTTGCCTGCGAAAAAATATTTTTGTATCAGAAATGCTATGGTCTGGTGAACAAAGATGCATGGGGTTTATTATAATCAGATAATCATAATCGCAGCTTTAAAGAGCCACACGCGAGTAGCATTCTACTTAAGCATGTTAGCCCTCGACAATCATAATAAGATAACAATAGGGCAATTTTTTTGATAAACGACTGTTTATAATGTTTATGATAAAGGATTTATTTCATTGGGGCCAACTAGAGCCATATGCCACGCCTACCTCTCATAAAATTAAATTTATTGTTTTTTAAGTACACCACAGGCGAGAGTTCCTTATTTGGTGGCATTGCTACATTTTATCAATAATTACGATAGTTTTAAGAGTTTAAAGCGGCTGTAAAGTATGGTTATGGTTCAGTTAAAGCGTTGTATATTCTGTATTTAAATCAGTCGTTAAATAAACGATACGAATTTGTTGTGTAAATTTGGCCGTGCTTGCTTTGACAAAAGGTTTAACCAAAAAGTACGAACTACGTTTCAACCTTAAAGTAACTTTAATCAGGCACTTAAGTACAAACGATTATCTTGGGTTCCATCTTCACTTAGTAAACCCTTTGGCTGGCTGGGTATAAAATTTAAAGATAGATGCGTGTAAAACCGAAATTTTAAGTTTGTATTCATCACGAAGGAGTAAATTGCTCATAAACAAAATTATAAAAGATAAGCATTTTCTATAGAGAACTCTGTAACAAACAGTCCTTCTCATTTAAAATCCGCAAGAGTAAAAACAAACTTTTCATCCACAGTTTCAATATGCTTTATCCCTATAAAGCTAGGGTCTTAGAAATCTTCAAAATGGACTAATAAAATTATAAAATTCAAAAACAGCTCAAGTTTCTTTGGAATCTTACTTCTGTTTAGGCATTCATTCTTTTGTCTAAAATAGTTGAACGTAAAATTACATTGGCACTGGCATATTGAAAAGCTTTAAATTATAACCACTTTTCGACAGCATAAAAGATGTAATTCGTTGTCATTGTCTCTGTGAAGAATAGCTTCAGGAACAGGAACAAAAATGCACGTTCTTTGACAAAGTATAGCCAACTTTTACATTGGTAAGGTAATATAAAACTGAACACTTCCACCACATTATTTTATCGGCCTTCTCTCGGCCAACGATGAGCTATAAAACAAAGCGTTCAACTGGCCGTTAGTTTCATTCAAGTGAAATCCTACTTTTTTGAAACATTTTCTCAAAAAGTATATTCTTATTTCTAGCGAAATGGATCATTAGTTTTAAAACATTCGTTGGTCATCCTGCTTGGTGTCGTCTTAAATTCAATATGCGAAGTAAAACAGCATTGCAATATGCAACGAATTGTTTTTGTTTTCTTGCAATTATAACAGTATCAGTAGGAGGGTCAAGGGCTCAATATTTCAGCAAAAGGTCCGATTACATCAACTTGTTTTCGGATTACATTATTCAATTCAGTATCAATGTTAACTACCGAGGAGTTGAGGAGTCTCTACTTATTAATACTTTAAATGTTATCAATCATGATATTATTTCTCCAGTGTTAATTCATCACCACAAAAGTGCAACTGTGAGCACTGCAGAATCAATTGAAATTGTTGAATTCCGAAATGCCACACAGTACACGTATGATCAACATAAATTTACCAAAGGGTTTATTAGATTTCATTTCTTAAGCTACACGAAGGAGTCTAGTGATACGTTGGCGATTTTATGGAGAAGTGTATTTTATTCGGAAAAAACCCTGACAAGTCTGAATCATCCGTCGCAGTTTTCAATCATTTGGACTGACTTTCCTTTATCTTTTTTGTATCAACCTCCTTGGTCATTTTTGATCGGAGTTATGAACTCCCTTCCTTCTACCTTAACTCTATTCACAGCCTCCAAGTTTTTTCTCATTAAAGCAGAATGTAGACAAAGAGTTAGTAGTAATTTAATCCGTTTTTACGCTCCCTTACGATATGCCAGTACTTATAATTTTACTTTATACATAATCTGCATGCATTGTCTCAGCAGCGATACGGTGTTACTGGACTTGAATTCTGTTGCTCGAAAGAGTCATCGTTCAACAAGTACAAACTCAGTCATGGTGGATAATTTTAGCATCAAAAATTTAGAAGATGGATGGATGAAAGTGCACGGAAACCTTTTGGGTCAAGGAGTCTTTTCAAACGCAGCTTTTGACTCTACTCAGGCCGATTGTAGCCTTATAAAACTCCACACACGAATCCCCTCAAGTCACTGTGTACAAATTGTTGGGGCTGCATATCGTAACTACTCTTTGGATATTCGACAAGCGATCAAAAAACGCTTAGGTCTAGTCGGATTAACTCTGGAGAATTATTATAATTTTGCTCTCCAGTCTGAATGGTCTTATAAAGCACAGAGTCTTCGCTTTGAGAGATTTGATGCCATTCATATTCATGGAAAAATGGAATACTTCTCTTATGCTGTAGTGTCATCCGATTACAACGCCATTGATGTTGCTGCTCTTTTGAAATGCTTCAATTTGGAAGCTTGGCTTACCATACTTACCTCAGCCCTGCCAATCGGTATCCTTTTGTTTGCCATATACTTTCCAGCACATAAACAAGTAAAAAAGGTTTCAACTTTAGTCTTTGGACTGCCATTTTTCATCTTGAGTGCACTTCTGGAGCAGGCCAATAATAAATATACTAAAATAAAAGAACCCTATCGAAAATCGGAATCAATAAGGCGAATAACAGCGGGCAGGGTTGTAGTTATTGTCTGGGTACTAGTGGCCTTTTGGTTTAGCAACTTGTATAAATCTGTGCTATTTTCAGTTCTTCTAAGACCCAGTACCCCAAGCATTCCTTTAACGATAGAAGATCTTGTAGAAACTGACCTTGCATTAATAACAACCGAGTCTGAATTAAATCTACTAATTGATCACATAAGAAATATCAAGGGGTCACTCGGGCTTCCTTTGCCCGACTACTTAAGGAAGCTCTCTGAAAATGTATTATACGAAGACTCCGAAGATCATGACGCTCCCTCTTTGTTCGACATTTTGGCAAAAATACAGAAGCTTGAAGTCGTCGAAGAAAAACTAATAAACCCCGACCATTTTGCAGTCTTCGATTCTCTAGTCAAGCTCAAGAGGTTTGTGAATTTCGTATCTAAGTTATTTCCTGAACGATTACAAGCGACGATGGCTTCACATCTTCATACAGATTTGGCCAAGATGTATCACTGGACGTGTAGTCGGACTTTTTTCTTTCCTATATTTCAACAAGTGGCCATGAGCCTTTATGAGACTGGGTTTTATGAAAAGTGGCATGAATTTAATCAGCATTTCGATGAGCTCAATGAATATAAAGTTTACAATCAAAAGTACAATTGCTCTCTGCCGTTGGATTTGGAGTATAACAAGGAAGATAGTGATTTATCAATCTCTAGCTCTGCTAATGTCACAATCGACAGTAAATCCTTCCTTTGCGGACAAATGAGATCTCGTGAATTTCTAAATTACCAAGCTCTTCGTGGATTTTTGTCTATTTCCTTTATCTTTCTCATAGTTTCATGTGTACTTTTTTGCATTGAACTGGTATTAGGAAGGCACCGAAGAAACAACGGAATTCATGCGTTCTCATTAGGAAAAAATGCCACCAACAATGATGAATTGAGCTCCGATGGTTACACACTGCATAGCTTAGTCATCATAAACTATCCGAAAAACTCTAACTCAATCTACCTACCGTAATAAGCCTCTGATTGACATTGAAATTAGTTATATTTAAACAAACGCCTAGAATACCTCTTTACCTCTACACAGAACATCGTGTAGACGTTTACGAGAATTTTTTGGAAGCTTTACTATGAAAAAAAACAGCAAATGGATATGCATATAATATTGTAATATTTATTTTACCTCGGAGAAGGGGGCTTTATCATCATTTTGTCAAAGTCGTCGGTGCTGGAGTGAAGAGAAGTAAATCCCCTGGAGACTGGACAAGTGTCACCGCCGGGAGCAGTTGCTGGGTTGCACAAGTCGCTCCCTTTATGAAGCACCTTCCCTCTAAAAACAACAAAATATGATGACATTTATAAACAAAATTATAACTATCTTAGTTTGTACAGGAGGCTTCTGCGGAAACCTAAAGCTCAACAATTTTGTATGGCTTCTTCAGTTCTTATTTTACCAATTTACTTTAATATGCATGTCTTTTCCTGCTTCAATCACGCCCATCTTGTAAAGTTATACTGCACTAATATTGTTTTCCGCTCATGGCCTTAGTTGATACATAAGCTTTTTCAATTTTATCAATAGTAGATTTTTACTAATCGATTTAACCTTACAACGGGTTTGTAATCTTTATGGGCAAATTCCTTTTTAAAGGATTCTATATTCTCATCTTTGAAAAAACGCTTCCTTAACTCAAATAAAGTATCTAAATATATACCAACCCCCTCACTCCTCAGACAATATTAATAATTTATAAGTATTCATTTATGGAAACATTAAATAATGTTTCAAAGTCTTTGTCGTGTAGTTTGTGTGTATAAATAGCCAAACCTTTAGCCAGAAGATAGCAATAGCCCTGAGAGTATTGGAGTGGGAGCCATTTGATACCTTTTGTAAGCACATTAGTTTGAAGTTCAAGTGGCTCGACGAAGGGTTTACCTTATAGAGAGAAAAAGACGTAGAGAAGTCCCCCCTGCGGTTTCCGTACCTATCTTCAACGCAAGGGGGTTTCAATGTATTCCCAAACGACGTCTTGAATACAAATCAGCTACTTTACAGCAAGTTCATGTTCATCTTACATTCAATAAAAGTAAAATGCCTACAGTTTGATTTCCTTGATTTAACAGAGGTACACCTAACCAATAAACTGAACTAGAAACGAACGCGCTCGTAGTCACATCTCACATAGTTGATTTCACTCTCTTTCGTCTGACAGTTTAATGCTTACTGACAGTGCATGGCGTTATAAAACCTAAAGTGAAAAAAGGCTTAGTATTTCAACAAATTCTAAAAAATATTCTTGGAGACACTGCATCACTTTTCCTCCAGTTTTTCTTGGCTAACATTTTCTTAACATAAATTTAATTGTCGGTACAGAAAGTGGAGGCTTTACAGACTTTTTCACACGGATAGACCATGAAATTGTAAGATTTAGGGCCATCCGTTGTATTTAAAGACGTTTCCATCATTGTGTGGTTGTTTGTATAGCAGAATTATCAAACATCAACAGAAACATTTGTTCATATACCTAGATTTGTACTTTAGCATTAAGGGTGAATAATCGCCGATCTACTACAAACAGTAGCACATCGCCCCCACACCCCTGCCAAAAAAATAGCCTCTT
>JAQFZX010002083.1:0-22091 GCA_034682405.1 Hydroisotoma schaefferi | reverse complement strand
GCGCACCATGGAGCTCTACCCCAATATGTCCACCGTATAAATCAAGCTACCTTAAACACAACATGTAATAAACTTGAATAAAGTACACAAATAGCACAATGCTCTAGGTAGGTAGGTTATACCAACAACCCTTAAATGTACTAAAGGTTGCCTAGAAAGAAGCCAAATAAAAATTGAACACAGGTTTTGTAATACTTTCATAAACCCAAGCTTTTTTCAAAATCCTTCATGCATCCGAACTAACGGCACTATTATAAGGGATAATTGAGTAAATGCTATGAAAAAGTTTGAAAGATGGATTCAGTGAAACTAAGCTGTGTAATATTAATAGTATTGCATCAATCTCTGGTTTACTTATACGAGTATTTTTCGGGTATTACTAACTGAGGTAGAAGAATAGAAAATATATATTGCAACTGAACTGTTTCAACAGTAGTCTGCTGTGAGCGTTGTGCATTACAGCGACAGCAACGTTTAAAAATAAATGACATTTATCAAACTTAAGCGTGCGTGGGCGTGTGTGAAATATTCATATTTTATCCTATCCTTTTTACCACTTCACGATGCGTTTATTTTTAGCTTTTAAGATTTCCGTGTTTTTGGAAGACAGCCATGCACTCGCGAGTTTTATATGGAGCTGATTGTCACATTGAAAAATAAGCCAGTCTTTCTCAGATTTTACGTCCAACTAATCGCTGCAACTGTTATAAACAGAAATGACAGAGAAGTGGCAAGGTTTCTCGTAACTTTTAATAAACCTGTTTGCAGAGTTCCTTAAGGTTAAAATCCCTTTAAGGTCTAGCATGCGTTCGTTTTATTTGTCCTGAAGTTAAAACAAAACGTAAGTCATTATGCATTCAAGTTTTCGGTTTGGGCAGCCGATTGGAAGCGCATTGATAACGCTAGCTATTGCTGATACGGTAAGGATGCAGGAATTGACAGACAATGAAATATACAGGATTTAGTCATTACAATAGACATCAAGAAACACTTTTTAATGCAAATCTTTTCAGATTGTCAATGTTTTCTGGTTACTTCTTCGGTACTTTAATCTGGAGTATATCGACTTTGCGTTGTTTTTTGACGGAGAGTCCTACGGTAAGTATTAGAACGTGCATATATTCTGACAGTTTTGATAAAATTAACTACCTGAACGTTCTTTTTCCACCAGAGTTTTACACATCCTTACAATGGCATTTCATAATTTGCATTAGGCCTCTTCTCAGCCTTTTGTTCTGGACTGGGGTTGTATTATGGGTAAAATGCATGCTTTTGAGTTTTGACGTATTACAGAATTTTTAATGGAAACATTTGTTCAGAAAAGATGATGAAAGTTTTATCCTTTTGCATAGGGTAAAAAAATATTCCTCATAGTTTGGATCTTCCTATCTTTACTTGCTGACATTGGACTGATCACAAATGTTATTTTAAACTACCTTCAGACCAAATTGTATGCGGAATCAACTCTGATGTATGTAAGCATCGCAGTGTTCATAATATTTCGAATCTACATCACACTAGTGGCCTTGCAAGGGTTGGTGCGCCTGCATAGAAAGTATGATTTTACTGAGGAAGATAATGTAAGCGATATTGACGTCTGCTTGGAACCTATTGGATTTGGGATTTGGCAAACATTGAACTTTTACAAGGAATTGCCTGGAATGGGGGCTTTAATTTTGTTGACGGCAGATCTGGTACGCTGGAGTATTCTTAAATAATTCAACCCGCTTTATAGCCGCTGTAATTAGTAATTAGCGTATGAAAATGTTCGTTTAAAACATTAACTCTTCTAATTATAGGTATGGAACATGGTTAACCTTGGAACCCGAGAAATGGCAAGTTTTGCTTTTGGGATGAAGGAGATTCCTATTATTAACTTGGACACGGAATATTTTCCTGGGTCCTATTTATTAGGTTTGTATTTATATTTTAAAATAGTCATAAGAATAAATGCAACTATCATAAGTTTTATAAATTAATTTACAGTTGAAGAAACGGGAATGCGCTATGTGCGAATTTTCATGGCTGTAGTTGGCATAATATTCTTGAAGATGGTAAAGTGGCTTGGCTAGGCTAATACATTGCCTGAATCTCAGAGTGTTAAGTATTTCCTCTGAGACTGAGATCTTAATTATAAGATGTTGGATGTATATTTTTCAGGAAAGGGTAAATCACGTTAGGATTTGGACCTGCGTTTACTTCATAGGGCTACTTTTCAGTGATGTTCTTTATACGATTGCAGTTGCATACTGGAACTTTGGAGAAAGTGGACTAATTCGACTAATTTTGTACTCTTTTTACTTCACTTGTGATAATATATTTAGAATTGCTGTGCTCTACTTTGTATTCAAGTATTCTATTGTGTATCGGAGAACAATTATAAAATTTTAATTTGTTGTTTCCGACATTTACTTAGGTTAGGATAGATTACTCTATATGTTCGGCTTTTGGAATTGTAACGAAGTCACAATGAAGGTTACTAACTGTGACTTTGCATGATTTTTATGTTGACTTTTTACAGGAAATATTACCAAAAAAACCCAACCTTTCATTTATAAATTATCCTTCATCAATTATTTGAAACCCCGAACAAAGGTATTAACTTATCTAACGCTTGCATGGTTTATAACCAACCTTGACTTATTGTAAATTCGCAAGGAGCAGAATAAATATTTAATGTACTATCTATAAAATTACCTCTCGTTAATTTCGGTATTATAGCTTCCCTACCATCCCTCCTGTACCTGTTCTTGCATTCTTATTTGATAAAATGAAAAATTGAGAATCAATATCAATACATACGTACGTATCTCTTCGGTTAGTGTACTGTAGTTTCATTTGTTCTTCTACCTCGGAAAGTTGCCAAAAGTATAGTACTTTACTTTTAAAAAAATTTATAAAGAGAAAAACTCAGCTTTGTAAAGTAAAAGCTAAGACGATGGGAGTCGGTTGGAATTAAAAACATTTATATATCATTTCAACATGGGGAATACCCAACAAAAAGCTGCGTTAAACTTATTGATTTTAGTTTATAAGTAAAACATTTTTTAGTTTATACTGGATAAAACTGTCTTGACTTTGCTGTAATATGCGAAAAAATATTGCATTAAAATATTTCATGATCAAAATCCTAAAATGATTTTAGTTTTCTAATTATTATCGTAAAGAAATAACTATGTTTTAGAAAGTGACGGTCACCGTTGAAAAATCCGTCTTTTTTTAGTACAATAATTATCAACGTTCCCAGGTCGAAACTACGCTAATTCATCACGCAAATTTCTGTTGCAGCATTCTTATAGCTACCCTATCTATTGTAGCCTGTAGCCTGTTGTTCATGTGAAGTGAAATATTATGCCAGAATGCCAAAAAAACTATTTGTTTTAAGCATACTTTCCTAAGAGTACATTGAGTGTCGATGGTAAAGACTGGTTAAAAATAATATGATATAGTGTTGATATTTGACTTGTAACAAAAAATGGAGTTTCACGATTTTTCCAAGCGTTCATGCATAAGTAATCCTATTCTGCACGCATGAAAGTTTTAGTTTAAATGTTGTGTTGAAAGCTGTAAGAAGAAATAAGCTCCAGTTTAAAGTACAATGCAATGTGCATGATCTGTTCTTGTTAATGTTGGCTAATCCGGTGGAAATAGGTTCTGTGATGAGTAGAAACTAAGACGAAGAAGGGTAGGAACATGGCTGTGGATAACGTTACATTTTTGATTTGCTGGTTTCTAATAATGTTCATAACAATATCGGTAAGATAAGCGTTTATTGGGTTGGCTTTTATGTACATTAATCATGTATCTTAAGACATAAAAGTTTGTTAACTAAAAACATCATTTTAGTCCGGCATCTTCGTCATAATGTATCGAGTGGGGTGCTTTAAATGTACAAAGAAAGTGGGGGCGGCCGAGTTGGATAAAATGACTAGTGAGTACATGAATACGTAAAAAAAATAAAGTATGATGTACAAATTTGTCAACTTGTACGATTGCAATGCAATTTGCCATATTAATTATTTGCAGATCAGCAAGTTCTAGCAAACGGGAACAACTTGCCTATAAGACTTTGCACGGCTTGTGGCGAACCTTTGGGAGTTGAGGATGAGCAGGAAAATACTCACTCTGCTTGTAGGGATATGGACGCTTTTGATGCTTCGTTTATGTGAAATTTTGAAACTTTTTCGGTGTTTTAATATTTAGTATTTTACAAGATACTTTTGCCTCAATTCTAGTTGTAGACAGATTGTTATTTTCAAGTTGTTGAACATATTTTAATAAACAGTATTCTTATATCTTAAGATTGAATACCGTACATTTCAGGCTCAAATTAAGTTAAGTTTTAAAATACTTGAGCTATTAAGAAATATTTTTAGCAGTCTCGGTTAAAAGTTGTGTATTTGATAAACGGGATTATTTCAAGGGATCTCAAAAGTAGCAACTAGTGAAATAAAATGTATACAGACAAAAAAGTTACAATTAGCAGGTTTTGCAAAGTCAAGCTTATTGAGATTCTTTGTCAATCGGGAGAAGAAACGGTTTCATATCTTCTGTAAACCTCAAAATCCCTTCATCTTTAACAGTAAGTCTGTTTAAAATAGGACTTTTTGTAGTAGATAATGATCCACACTCCCTATAATGATTTAAGAGAGCAACCTCTTTGGGAATGTGGATTGTGTCCCCTTCTTTGCTAAATCTGTGATCTTTCTGTCCCAAAACGCTATTTACCAAATGATGACCCACTGCAATGACTTTACGAGGGTTAATGATAAACTTGGTTCTTAATTTAACGTTCCAAATCCGCTTTGTCCTCATTAGGCATTTTTTAATTGGAAATTCTGCAGCCTCTCCAACTAAGAAAGGACTTCTGTCATCTATACTAGAAGTATTCTGAGGGCAGAATTCTTGGCAAAAGAACGTATTCCTTACAAGGAGCTGGGAAAAATGTGGATTCTCTTTGGCAATAAAGGATATCAAGTCCATGAGGTTTTTATGTTCTGGCTTCTGAGGTACTATAAATTCATCAATGTCCACAAAAACAAGGAATTCCCTATCTATATTCCGTAAGAGGCAGTCATTCAACGCGGCTAGTGACCCGTAATCCCATAACTCTGAAGTGTTTCCTGTGGGTAAATTCCAGTTCATTAATTGAACATCAAATTGGATTCCGAAGTGGGACAGTTTTGTCAGGAAGTTCCGGACTCGGGGTGAAATACTGAGGTCGTAAAATGTCATGAATCCCACTCCCATTGAATGATAGTAGGAGATAAACTGGACTAATTTCAATAAATCGTCCATCGGTCCGAATAAAGGTCGAACACAGAGTCCCAACGATAATGGGGATGGCTTGCTTATATTTTCATTTAAAGAACTTTCTGAGTTCCATTTGAAATATAGGGCTGCTGGAATTGTAACGGGAATTAATTTTGTAGGATAATTATCAACATCTTTTGGATAGAGTGCAACAAAAAGCTTAGACTTTTTTGTTAACGTGATATTATCTAATAAACTCCTTAAATCAACATAGCAGTTGAAATAACAAGATGCAAACTTTTTAATCCCTTCTTCAATAATGTGATAGGTCAACGTTTGTCCCTTTAGAGAGACCAACTTTGAGCGGATATCCTGGACAAAAAATACTCTGCAGAAGTACTCATGTCCGAAATATGTCTCATCTTTAATTCTAAGCCATCCAAGGGGATTAATTTTAATCACTTCCTTTACAGGTGGGACTCGTTTGATTCCTAGGATTCTTATTAGGGTTAAATTATCCTTTTTTATCCTTGGATCCAGGTGGGCGCTGTATGTATGAACAGAGTCACTTATTCTCGTCCAAATAGCGTTAACATTAGTAATCGTAGAAGTCGGAGCAGTGTCTGTAGTTATGTCCATCGTTTCCTTGAAAGGACGTTGATTACTTCTGCTGTTAAAATATGCAAACTCATTTCCTCTCTTGATACCATTATTATTGACAGTAGGAAGGGTCATCATTAATTTCCCACTTGGATGGTCATAATGAGGAATATCAACTTCCGGTATTGTTCCATTAATCTTATAGATACAAATCGCGATGGTTGAGATACTGAAAATTAGCCCAAATAACCAATAAAAAACAGTGGACTTAGGGCTGAATCGACAGGTCCGATTAGAGTGTCTTAGTCTTAGCATCAGTGACAGCAAACGGGGTTTTAGAATCATTCTTAAATGCTTATCAAAGTCATCATCATATACCGCTTCAGCGTTAAGTAAGGTTAAATGTAAATATTACTATTGGCAGCTTAGGGCTATCGGACAATCTTCCAGGTGAAAGTCCTTATGGAAAGTATGTAATTTAAATAGGTTTAGAGTGCGAGTTTAGTTATTGAAAATATTGAAATTGAAATACACACACACTTCCGTCTATGACATTCGATTGTTTGAGGATATGTGATGTCTCATGAAAAATTAAATTCTCATTTGTAACTTTTATACTCATTTGTCACCTCAGACGTTGAAAGGAAAGCACGCAAAGTCTACGATGTAGGTATAATATATGTAGAATGTAGACACTTTGCTTGCGAAGCCTGTTATGTTGCTTTCTCTCAGCTCAACTTGCTAAAGTTGGTACATTAGGTATCAATAACTCTTTTTCGTTATAAGGATAATTGAATTGATGCTTTGTATCCTCTTGTTGATTTCTCTTTGTTAATTCCGATTACACATACAACTGACTACTACTAATCTACATCCTCACGCAAAGATATTTCTTTTTTCGCATTTAGTTACTACCAATTTTTGGGTCACCTTTTATATGATCAGGAATACTATTAAGGGTTTCTGTATTATCTTCTTAAAGCTATTAACTACCCAGGATTTTTCTCACAGTCCAGTTTCTGACTCGTACAGGTCAAGACGGCTTATACTTGAGTTATTAATTGACGTCTTGTATGCTATCTTCTATCTTCGAATAACTGATTTTTGAGAAAGTATTTATTTAAAATTTTTTTAAAGTCAAAATGCGGACAACTGGAGTAAAATCATTTTGTAAAACTTCACAATATCTGCTAAAATGTTTACCACAATTTCATCTCACGGTAGTAATAGTAGTAGTTTTAACAACGATTGTAAAAAGTAGTCACAGTTATTTACGTTACACAGAGCAGTCTTGTTCTGATCTTGTTCCCAAAAATATAGACCAGTACAGAGATAATGAAGTATCCCAGTTCCTTGGTTTTGACTCATCATCATCCAATTCGAATAGGAATAGATATCGAGGAAGTAGTAGGAGGAAACGGTCAGGAGATCAATATGGAGATGAACCTCCGTACACGTTGGTCATAACGGGAAGAAGATATAGACGCAACTCGGACTTGAATGGTATGTTAATTTTGTAATGAGATTTTTAATAGGCTTTAGGAACCGTTTTCTGTCTTTTATGAGCTTTTGTAATGGTTTCTCATATCATGTTCCGTTATATTGCTCTAATTCATCCATGTTAAGCAATTCAGCATCTGTTACGAGTGAGTCAAAATGATTCAAATTATTGTAAGATGTTTATGAGGCTTTGCAAGGGCTTATACATACTTACTGAAACAAAGGGAATAAGGAGTAAACTTTATTTCTTGTAGATAATCTGTAAATTATTAAGATTTTATGCATAAAGTTGCATGTGTGCGATAGCAAAAATGGACTGCCACTTTGCACTAAACGCTAACGTATATTTAGCTATTATACTAACAAATTCATAAGAATTCATGCGTCTGACTTTTGTACACTAAACTATGGGTTCTGCAGTTAAAGTAACCGGACCGGAATTTGATGGAATAATGATCCAAAGTCGAGTAGTATCCGGGGGCGAGTTACTTCGAGGGGGTGTGGGTCTATTGGGACAATTTCGGTACTTGAGCTATCTCTACGAATACTCCCCATGCTTTGGTCTACCCTTTGCAACGGTTGTGGACAAAGGACGTCCAGTTAAGTTGGGAAATGCTAGCTTCATTTGGTCAGCCCCAGACATTGAGGCTGGGGACATTAGATTTATGTAATTTTTTAATTATGCGCTACTCATAATTATTAATCTCGTGCTAATCTTAGACGATTTCGGCTTATTTAACATTTGACCTTTGGGTTTGAATTTAGAGCAAGTGTTCTGAGAGGGATTCATTACTGGATTATTGTCTCCAATGTTTTATCTTTTAATCCGTTTCGTAAGCATATTTTTTGTCAGTTTTATTATTGTAAACCAAAGACCAATGTTGAATTCATTATCTTGTCATTTAAAGCAATCAGTACATACGCTTGTGGCTCATCGATGGCTTGCTTCCGTGTATGTTCTAAGTATGGTTATCCATGCACATCCAGGGACTCTCTGTATATTCTAACATACAGCATGGATTCAAGGGACCGAAGGGACGTTACTTTTACAATGGGAGGACGGCTACACAATAATCAGGTTGACAGTATAATTCACAGGAAATGTAACTTTAAAGCGAGTTTCCACAAGTGAGATAACTATTGTATGCAATGATTACATTACATTACATTTGACTCTAGACATACTTGGCAGTTGCTTTCGGAGATGATTTTGACAAATTGGTGCAGGCGGATTTAACTGTGTGCTATTTGGAGAAGGGTCGAGCTAAAATTGAGCATTTGCTTATTGAAAGTTTACTTATTCCACCTTATCAGCATAATGAAGTAAGCTTATCTTTTTTCACTTTTGGATAGCTCCCAGGGTAGGGTTAAGGGAAGCATGCATTACAGTTTTTTCTGTTTAATATATTCTTTGTAAGCAGATAATTGAACTTGATGATTACGATTTCGATGGTCGCATGCTATGGTGCCGCTTTCGACGACCGCTTACATCTACAACTATTAATCCGAGGGTTCCTCTCTACCATTTTTACTTTTGGGGAACGATGGATATTTACTATAACCGTAAGGATTCATTACTTCCATTAAGTTAACTTAACTAAAGCAGAGGCTGGTCTACCTACCTTATATAAATTTCAATTAAAATAGTTAAGAACTCTTGGCATACTTGCAGGCTTTATACTTCCTCCAAGACATCGGATATACAATTCAGCCTTCAAGCGGAACTTCTCCATGCCTTTTAATGAGCTTGTCTCTAGTTCCTTTGCAAATACTCCCTTTAGTGTTCTTGTATTTGCTTTATACGCTTGTTTAGCCATTGTTACTTTTACATGAAAATATATAAATGGTAACAAAGAAACGTTAAAATGCATTAAACCCAAGTTTTTTAAAATTGAAAAAGCATATTTTTATTTCACAAAATGTTTAGTACTGTTAGTACAACAAAGATACAAGAGTTGCATTGCATTACCACAAAAAATAATCAACGCTTTAATTATAAATATTGCTTTAAACTTGTATACTGAATTAATGAATCTTTCTCACAGCTTGGATTTATTATTAGATTTCTCATCATCATTTTTAGGTGGGTCTGGAATCCACTTGTAAGCTGGCATTTTGTCATGTTCTGAAAATATACATTTGTGAATAAGTTTAAGAACTACTCCACACGTTTCTTCAGATAGGACGGGTAAGAATGTCTTTCATTCTGAGAAATACCCTAAATAAAAGTACTTTTCCATCCTATGGCATTTTACTATTAGAATGCTTTCTATTGCTTTTGAAACTCTAAAGAAAAGAAATCTAGGTCAAAGTCAATCCAAAGCTTAAACCCATATCGCCACATAGAGACACCTTTTCATAATTTATCTTCACATTTGCAAGGACAAGGACAGTCAGTATTGGACTTTGCAATTGCAATTTCCAGAACCCCCTACTCTTGCCATTGATTCTGGCACTGGCTTAAAAACCTTAGTAAAAATGATTAAAGGATTTCTGAAAGAGGAATCACGGTATGAATTGTGATATGTTAAGCAAATGCCTACATCCATGTTCATGGATGTGTGAAACTGACTTATGGAAATCCTTGAACTATTCACTTCAAACTTCATAATGATTTGACAAAGTTGATCATGGAATTCTAATTAATGTTACCTGGAATCTGGTAGAATAAAGGGGAATAAAGACTCCCAGCAGCGTCCACATTAAGACAAGTACCGGATATGAACCTTGCTGCAGGAGAAAGTAAAAAGCAAACTGCTCCAGACACCTCATCAGGTTTCCCTGTTCTAAATGTGGGCAAGCGTTTCTTGGCCTCTTCAAAAACATCTACGTTATAGTTAGCTGCTGCAGTGGGGGACTCGATTATTCCGGGAGCTAAATAAATTAACAACATGTAGATAGATCATGGATGATATGATAATGGAATGGAATGTATGTCAAGGCGTTTGTAGCCCTATTTTCAGGCGTATGATAGTTATCTGCCAAGGTGGAGATACATAATGGTTGTTTCATAGTTAAAGTATTTACTTCACGTATCATAATCTGCGGAAAACTCACCAACACAATTTATTCGGACTCCATCCGAAGCCCATTCCACAGACACGCTCTACATATGAAATAAATATTTTAGTTTACAACTGCATCATCCCATTTTGGGTCCCAAACGTACGGAAAGAAACCTCAAAACTATCGTATCTATTCAGCGTTGCCTTTTGTACCTTCGTCAAGTTCAAAACAGCAGCACGAGCAGCCCCCGTATGCGACATCATCGGAAACCCCCTCCACATATCCGCTATGATATTGACAATAGCTCCTCCATTGTCTTTCATCCATTGATTATATGCTTCAGGTATTATTAAAAAGATTTAAAATTCTGTTTTTTATCCGTCGTGTTTTTTAAAAAGGGTAAAGTTAAGTACTTTCTCTCATGACAAGATAAGTGCCAGTAAGGTTGGTTTCTATCACAGCATTCCATCCTTTGAGGTTCATCTCTGACGCTTGGGAAAGAAACTGACCACCCCCATTATTAACGAGAAAGTCTATTTTTCCGTGTTCCTTTAGAGTATTTGTTACAAGTGACCTTTGGCATAAAAAAATAATTGTTTGCGTAATAAAATAGCTGAAATACGGCGTAAGATCGAGAGTTCATTTAATGAAGAGTATCTCACTTAACATCCTCTTCTTTCCGTATATTACAAGTTATTGGAGTTATGAGGCCAGATCCAACATTAGAAAACTCTTTTGCAGCTTTTTGAAGCTTTTCTGCACTTCTTGAAGCTATTACGACCTTGGCACCTTGAACATCAGGTTTTAATTATATTTATTAGTATTTTTAGCCCATGAAATGCCTAATTCTAACAGAGTACAGTATCTATTATTGTGCCTAGATTTGGTCTTATTCAACTTACCTAACGTAAGAAGTTCATATGTTATAGCACGGCCGATCCTTTATAAAAATGAATGTTTTTTTTAAGTTCATATGCATGTTTTAAATTTGTTTTTGTGCAGTGAAGCAATAGTTAATATAAATAGACGTATTCATGCACTTTTCCATAAAATATAATTCCATCTCCATGCAAGAAACATTCATGGAATGGGACATAATCCAACGATGTAAAAATGAGCATACCCTGTACCACCCCCTGTAACTATTGCTACGCAGTTTTTGAAAAGGTCTGGTCGAAACACGGACATGGTCAATGGTCATGGAATGATGGAGGAAAGTATTCAATTAATCACATGAAGCGAAGTCCAATAATTCTTTAATCATTCAATCTATTATAACTCTAATCAATAAGGGATGTGTGTCGTGTGTGTATTCTTCCACAGTTAAAATAAACTAATGATAAAGCATCTATTTTATGACCTACTGTTTGGCAAAGTGTTATAGTTTGAAGTTAACCCTTTCTATGATTGCTATACTGTATCTTTTAGCAACAATAATAAATTGATAACTGAGGCATCCAATACTTCCCGGACTAACTAATGGATACTGTTCATGTGAACTTTTTATTACTTCTTATTGCATCCTATCGTAATGCTAAAGTAAGAAAAATAATATCAGAGCTGCTTGTCCAATTTTTATGAGATTTAATTTTTTATTGCATTTGCACTAAGCACTGAATAGGCAGTTAGGAAGTATCTTTAAGAGTTAAGATGATAAAATGAGATTTTAAATCTAGACGTACGGTTAGAAAGGTTTGTATGTAACGTTTAATTTAGATATGCAAACTTTATGAGCTTGGTTAAGAGGGTTACTCCAGGTTCATGTGTGTTTCTGAAGTATTCGTTTGGAAGAAAGCAGGAAATAAAGAGTCTTGAAACATAGATATGTTTTTCGAAAAACAATGAATAAATATAGCCTTTTTCACTCCAAAATTATATTTAATTTTCCATGTTAAAAAGATTCCACCAAGGTCAGCACAAAATGAAATATAAACGGCAAATGGTAAATTTACCTCAGGTCTCTCTCAAATGGCAAATTGTAGAGAATAATTTTATTTTATAAATAACTTCTAAAATACAAAGAAAATAGTCTTTTCATATCATGAAATGCAGTACATTATTAGAGTAAAAATGAGGTCACATTAATTTGATCGGTAAATAGAGAAATACTGTTTTAAATATATTATAATACAAATCCCAATAAATTCCAGCATTACATTCTATCCAAATTACATTTTATGAATCTTTCCATGATTCTCAAACTGCTTTAGATTATGTAAATTACTCCACCACAAAGGCAGCCAGCTCTTTAAGATAAGCTCAAACCACGGGGTTAGTGTGACCCCTTTATCCCCAGCCACCATACTAGCAATCTGGTTAAGGTTAACATATCTAATTTCCGACACTTCATCAGGATTTGGTACAATCTGTAGATCTTTTTGAAGAAATAAAATATAGTCTATCTCATGCTCTCCCCAAATAGAGTCTGATAAGGCTTTGTAATGAATCCTTGTAAGGTAATTGAAATCCCTAAGGTCGATCTCCCCCTGTGGTATTCCCAATTCAAATTCTAATCTTCTTCTAGCAGCAACTTTAATTCCTAATGCTTCTTGTTCCTCCATTTCGTCTGGATTGAACAATGGATGAGAGCAGCATGTATTGGTCCACATGTTTGGGAAGGTTATCTTCGTCTTGGATCTTTGTTGCAGGAGTAGTTCACCTATTCAGATTTAAAACCATTATTTAATGAGATAAGGTAAAATTGGACAAATGTGTCATGATAAGCATACATTACCTTTAGAATTGAAGAGGAATACGCTAAAAGCTCGATGCAGTTTAACATCCCCGTTGACAATAAGATGACAATTCTTCTTAGAGTCGTGACCTATGACCTTATCATTCTCGTCCAGAAGAATACACTCCTCAGCTAAGAGTTTCCTTTGAACGGGATCAAGCTTATCTTCCCAATTCTTCATGATACTAATAGGCATCGTTGGTAATGCTGATATTGAGGATGATGAGAAAAATAACTTTTTAGATACTACTGGATTTGTTATTTGAAATCTACCAAGTCGTGGACACCTTGAAGGATGGAGTTGAAATGGTAGTCTGTTACCCAATTCTGATGGGTTTTGTACCCAAGATTGTGCTGCAGTAGCATAAGGGCTAAACGATAGGGATATCTTCGCAGTTTTGCTGAAGTGGTTTAGATTTAAATGGTTTGATGTTGCAATTGCCATTTTAAACGGTTTACGTGATAAATGTTGAGCCATTCTTTTTGCTTTCGCCTTGACTGCTAATTAATCCCTGCGATTTAAGTATTCTGCGTCAGTGTCAGTCTTCTGTCAATGTATATAGTACCATAAATGAAGGTTAATGGTTGTATGGAATTGGGACTGGAACTGGAACTGGTGCGATGATATGTGGGCTATTATAATTCATGGATGTCCATGAATAGATTCATTTGGACTTGGGAAGTCGGTAGTTTGAAGGCTTTTAGTTAAGAGTAATCAGTTTTACTGCTTTAATCCTGTAGAATTGGAATATTACATTGAAAATATCGTATAGAAACGCTGTAGATTTTGGGAATAGCTAAACTAAAATCCAACTAAACTGCTACTACTGACGACCTTATTATGGAGGTTTCTCTGAATGTGAAATGCATAATGAAGTGAGATTTGTGAGATTGATTGTGAGCTGAGATGTCTCAACATTTACTTTAAGAAACTGTCTGAAATCTTAACCATAATTATGGTAAATTATTGCTCAATTTTGTGATCTTTTATCCTTCGAAAGACCTTCATGTTATGGGATATGAGTTTCCTCGTTTGGTAACAAAACTAGAACATTAACTAACAGTTTAAGGACTATTTCATTTTCTTTACAACGTATTCTTCCACAAAATCCACATCCACCACTTTAAAAATTATTTCACTTATACACAGAGATTACAAAAACTTGGTTGACGACTGACGTACAAGAACAAACGGTTTTATAAAAATGTTAATTTATACCTGCAATTCTGCGGCATAAAACCTTAACTCGCAACTTTAAAAATTCTTAATTTGATAGACAATTTAGGGCTATATTTTGCAGATTTACTGGTAATTTTAGGGCTAAATTTTACATCATACAACACGGATTTACTGGTTACATATTTCCCTGTACTACAAGGCAACTACTGTCTACAAGTAGCTATTAAATTAAACACTGACTGACCACTGACCAGGCAGAGGAGGTTAAAACCTGAAATATAAACCAAAAACCATCAAAACCTGCAGGTATTGCTAGGTAGTTTGTAGGATTAACTGTGTTATTATTGGAATTGGATGGAACGGAAGACTAGAGTTCAATTCATGCATGATAGAAAGTAACTATACTACACGCTTTTTACAACCGTTTTAATTTATAACTCAGTAACATGGAAAAAGCTTAATATGATGACTTAATTGCTAGAGATTTTTACCGGTGGTTCCTGGCAGTTCGTTTTACTTTATATCTTCGCTTGTTCGTAGATCAGCAGGGTTGTTCCATATTCGGGTATTCCTATGTCTGCGTTTCATCTCTGTCGCGTGTATTACTTCAATTTCCCCTAAACTTTTTTAGGGCATTTTTGCATGGCTTTTTGTGTATTAATCCTATTTTGACTGTGTTATTCAAGGGTTTTCGATTCAACTAACTTGGGTCTGAAATTCCGAACTTTTGTTGGCGTAATTGTTGGTTCTGATGATTTTTTTTGTGATGATCATAATAAACAGTGTCAGTTATGTTTCACTATATGAATTCCGTCCCTACCGCATATTGCATGATGATGCTCATGTTGCATAGATAAGGTATTAGTATGCTATCTTTCGTACCTAATAAGTATAGAACTTATAGCTCTAAACTCTAACAAATCGGGATTTATACTCGGAATCTGATTAAGGGTTATACTTGTCCAGTTCCCTATTTATAGAAGGACCCTTTTAAGAATCCATCTTAAGGTAATAAATATGCCGTGTCCACACGCCGGTAATAATAAAGGCCAAGGCCTTATCCCCGTCAGAATCTCAACTTCTTAATTTTTATCCCTCACAACTTTATTTATTCACCGGTTTAAAAATTCAGAAATAATTCTAACTATTAAAAAATAACTTATGGAAGAGGAAGTAATTTTTCGTAAAATTGTGAAAAAACAGTCAAAAAGCGTTTTTATTAAATGAAGAATTCTTGTTTAGAAGTAACATGGTGACCGGTGGTGGAGTGGAGGACGGCGTTGTTAGAGTCGCCGGCCCCGAAGGCCCCTTCGTCTTCCTGGGTCAAATACTGTCCCTTGTGCTGGCTCAAGTAGCGCCCAATACATACCCCAACTACCACAATTAGCAAAAAGAGGATAGCGAGTACCCCGCCCAAAATCGCAGATGCCGTGTTGTTTCCGTAGATCCGACGTAGCTTCTCCTCGTCGAGCTTTGGAACAGGACGTGACTCCACTATCCCTGGGGGATGTGTCACCGGCTCGACTCCACAGAAATCTTCGACCAAATCCACTAAACATTCATAGTTCAAGGGAAAATATGTCAGTCATCCTCTAACAAGAGTAATAAGTTTACGTAGATCGAAACGGGAAAACTAACCTGGAGATGACCTGATGTTGGCTGGCCTGTTTTCCTGGAAATAGTACTTAAGAGGGTAAATGTCGTCAAACTGGACACGGGAGATACACCCTATGAACCCTTCACGCATCGTCTCGTTCTTTCCTATGTACAGATACTGAATATTGTTGAACTGTGCGTCCGCTGAGTTTTTGACATCGAAAATGTAAGTCTTCGGCTCCAGGTTGTCTACCTACAAACAAAACCTTGAGTAGCTTTTACCCACTAATAACACACTACAACTATACCGACTTACCTTCATTACTAGTTTTGTCCCAGAGTCCATGCGGATTATCTCTACATCGTGGTACTGACCCGTGGCAAAGTTCTGCTCCGGAAAGATCAATTCTTGACGCTCAAACCCAAAGTCAAAAACCAACCGAAGATGGCCTAAATAGTTTTTCCCAATGAGTATAGCCATTATTGATTATACTACAAGAAATAAACAGCAAAAGTCTAATAAAAACTAACCCGAGTTAGAGACACTGAGGGTGAGGTACTCGTTGGTCTTGTTGCTAAAGAGGCCTACGAGGAATCCCTTTGGCTCGGTCGTCGTGAATCCAACCCTCAACTTTTCGGCTATTGTCGACTTGTAAGACCCGTAAAAATCGTACTTGATCATGCTGTTACTTGCCAAGTTTATTCCAATTTCTGCGCAGAATTATAATTTATTAAAAAACAATTTCTATTGTTCAGAGTGGTATGCTTTTTATAATTTTTGAAGTTTAAAAATAATTCTAGAAGTGAATCAAAATAAAAATATGCAGAGAATAGTTCAAGATGTAAAGCAACGACGACATAAAACGTACCATCGGCGCAAATAGGACCCTTAAAGGCAGTGAACCTGCAGTCACAAGTGTACTTATCGTAGCCGTCTTCGCAAGTGCCATTGTTTAAACAAGGGCCCGACTCACACTTGCCCACACAACCGATCCCAATCCCGTACGGGCTTTCCACCGCGGCCGCCCTCAGGTCCATCATTACTCCATTTACAAGCAGAGATCGGATGCATCCCACGTACCCATCTCTGTAGTCTACTGTACTTCCCAGGAAAAGCCGCGTCCGAAGCTCCATAAGCCGAACCTGTCCAGCGGGTTGCAAAACCGAGTTAGCCTGAGATCCGTCCACCACTATCCGAGCTCCCTTTCTGCAAATATTAGTTTAATATTAACAACCGATATAAATAATTTTTGGTTTTAAAGTATTCGGATAATGTTTAACATCATCACAGTACCTCTAGAACTTACAATAATAAATAATTATAATATCTTATAATAAATCAAATCATAGTTCGTCAATTCACCTATTTTTTTCTACGTGAACTGAATGCCATTGATCGTCATTAAGCTTCCCAGTAGTTTGAATATTGACCCCCATGGGTCCTGACCCTGACTCAACTTGGAACTTGATGAGATTCCCGTTGATGATTTCAACTTTTATATAATCCGTTGGTCCTTTTGTGTGCATAATAACAGCGTTCCTCGTTGTAGTTTTAAATTCCAAATAAATATCCCAACTGTGGAGAAGTTCCGGTAGTTCAAATTGAAGCGAGGCATCAGCGATCCGAAACGTTATCTCGTTCTGGAATAATGCTACAAGTAAAAGGTTCTTAAAGTTATTACTTTGAAAATAGTTTGTTTCAGGGGTCATGATTACTAATAAGAAGCGCTTAGCGTTGTTAAGTCGTTAGCAGCACTTACAGTCACCGTGACAAATCAAAGCACCCAGCGTATACTTGCTCTGCTTATCATCTGTTACAGTGCCCGTGTCGCCTACACGGATGCTCTTAACGGGAAGGTAAGTTAAGTCTGTTAGCCATCCTTCATCACTCAACCAAGTGTCCAACCCTGCGTCGCAGTTGCAGTGTTTCTCTGGAACTTCACACTGGCCAAGAATTCCGCACTCACATTTGCGAGAACCCAACAAAGATCCTCCCCAATAATCCATTGGTGTGTTCTGGCGTGACACCCACCATGATGAGGGCGAAAATTCGATGGAAGCTGAAAATTATAATACACTTTATTGTTATTATGCTTAGTTTTATCCACCACCTCTACGAATCAAGGTTTACGCCTATTTACCCACCATAAACCATTAATACATAAACATTTTAGTACTCCTATAAAGGAACCCACCGCTGAACCTATATTTATATTTTACCCATAATTCTACAAGAAGTATAAAAGAGTTAAACTAACAAGGAGAGTTGAAGAGCCTGGAATTTCTGCACTCCATTTTGATGAATTGTTTACAGCTAATGCTTCGGTTTAGCAGTGCTTCGATTTGAAGTTTGTCTCCATCATAGCTGATTTCCTGGTCATAACTCCCAGGAAGTTCGTATCCATCTACGAGAACGCTTTCTTCATTTTTGTGATGAACAATAGTTTCAATATTTCCATCAACATATTGACAAGTCACAGGGAATGGTTTCAAGGGGCCACTTCCATCGATATCGATTGTCACGTCATGGGAGAAGCTGTTACGTTCGTAGTTGTAACAACTCAATGGGTACAGCGGCATGTGGCATGTAGATCCCGTATAACCCGTTTCACGGCAATCGCATGAAAACTCCTGGGAAGTTTGACGGCATATTCCTTGTTTTTTAGAAACATATTAAGATTAGAAATTTCTAAAAGCTACAATATAATACAAGAAAAGCACGTTAAAGCACGTACCCCCATGCTCACAAGGGTTGGGATTACAGCGATCGAGCATCTGGCAAGAGTCGAAAACAATGGAATCCCGCTGACAGCAGTAATTATCCGTCCAATCTTTTGGATTCTGGATGTTTCCATCAATGGAAATCTGGCGTAAACAACCGACATAATTCACATTCGTTGACTGCTGAAGTTGCAATGTGGACGTTTGAGACTGCTGGTCCTGTGTAGAGTCGGATGAGGACGACGAGCCCGTTCCTATTTGTTTAGTTTTTCCAATGATAAATAAATTATAATTATTGGTCGCAATTAAAATAATAATTGGCTGCACAAACGAACCCCCAAAAAAGTAGATTCCTCCGGTAAAGATAGAGATGAGTCTCTGTGTCACAACCTGTCTTTCATCTACAGAAAGGGTTATCCGGTTATTAGAAATGGTAAAAATGACCCGATGCCACAGTCCATCGTTGAAATTATCGGTTGCGAAGTTATCGAGGACTAATCTTGGGGATTTTTCCGTTTGTACTTCCAGAAGCAGTTTGCTCTTGTCGAAGTATAACTAGAAAAATGTTTAGGATTTTTTATAGCAACCGTCAAACACTCTTTTACATATTGCAACGTGGTTCATGTATTAGTCTTCAAAACAATAATTACTTTGCAGAATCCATTGCTTGTAAACTTGTTGAAGAGAATTACACCTTCTTGTGAGAAGGTTCTAAACTGGAATGAGACGTTAAACTGCTGGATTCCCTCATATCCTTTTAATTTGACGTAAGACTTATAAGTAACGCCAGAAGGAGAAGGTAAAAATGTAATTGGGATGATGTGTGAGTCTGGGCAGTTGAAAAAGGTATTATTTTTGTAAAACAATTCTTCATCGTAGTAAGGATCTTGCGTTTTTAACTTGTTTATCACGTTGGTCGAATTCAAATACAAGTTTTCCAAACAACCCGTGAAATTGTGGGCAGTTAATAAGCCAGAGTCTGTGTTAGGGACGCCACCGATATATAACTGTCAAACAATTTTCATTATTCTCAGTGAATCAAAAATTGTATAATTAATTATTCACATTCATTGACATACAATTTTATTGAGGTCAAGTTGTTGAAAGTCCCCCTTGATGATAGCCTTAATTTCTACGCGATCTACGGTAAAACTGACGTGATTTAAAAACCTCTCAATTATCACATCGTGCCACAAGTTATCGTCCAGTAGACTTCCTGCCGTCACACTAGTCATCGTTCCAGAGCCTGTATTCATTTTATCAAAATAAATTAATGCTACCCTTAGATAGTCTATCGGTGTTATCAGTCATTGATTTGATTCCTCACCCAAGTTAATATTAAGAACCATCCGATTGTCAATGAGTTGAAGAGCAAAAAAGTCAGACTGCGTCCCTTTAGAGTACATCAAAATTCCATCCGGCTCCGCTGTTCGAAACCTGAATTTTATCACATCCTTTCGGGACTGGATCGGATAGTTTGTCAAGTTTCGGTACACCAAAGCCGAACCGTTCATGTAGAGAGTCTCACTCACTGTTAAATCAATTCCATTAAAACCAACTTATCACCCACGCCCTTTATCAATGAACTTACAAAATAAAAACTAACCATAGTCACACCCATAAAGCTCAACACGCATGGATATCCTGTCATGCCACCTCGTAGGGTTGACCCTGATGTACTGGGCGATTATAGGCGTTTGAAATGTATTCAGGTGCAGCGAGTCCCCGTCCACATTCCCCTTGAACAACTACACAATAATCACACGTTATCCATTAACTAAAACTACCCAAATTAAACAGCAGCATGGACAGAAAGAGTAAAGAAACCTGGTTGCCGTGATTAACGCTGATAAAGTGTTCATTATCTTGGCTAGACTGCAAAGCGAATTCAGAAACGAAAGAAGAGCCAACACCAAGCGTTCCCATTTTTCTTATTACTCGTGGTTTCTGCAAATCCAGGTATAACCACTGGTCCGAATTCGATGTAAGTGGCGTCCACCCAATGGATTTTGACGATGCTGTGCCAATCGTTTTATATTTTAGTTACAATGCAGTTTTTTAACAGTTTTAGAAAATTAATCAGTTAGTTTTAGTAAAAACAAGCAAAAAGCACAGAAACACAAAATACAAAAATTAAAACACAAAATAAAAACCTTGTTGCTTCCATCATTTTCTTTGTAAACGGAGAAATCAAGCTCGTTGACGGCAAAAAGAATGGAAAACTCTTTAACGTGCTCGTTCGACCTTCCCTTAATCCCGATCCCGGTCACATTCTTAACGCTACCAAGGTCTATCTCGAGATACTGGCTCAAGTCCGAACCTCCCGACGACCAACTTGAACTTGCTACAGTTTTTAATCTCTTGTTAATTTAATATCATGCACAACAATCATACTACCTAAATCCTCACCCATACGCTGCGGCTTATACATGAAAAAAAGATGTTTTGAAGCATGGGAGAGTTACCCATTTTCACACTCAAAGGTTAGGCGTGCGGCATAATTAACGAGGGCGGTGCGGGCGAGGATTTAGGGTTGCAATACCATGCATTTTTGAGTCACTCGATTAACCAATAACCTAAAATGCGCAACTTAATGCTCCAAATATTAGTACAAATTATATTGTAAACATTAAACACTTGATTAAAAACTCACAGTCGATGCGGGCGTGTTCAGGGCCCCTCCCTGGAAGTTTGCTTGTTGCGGTAAGCTTCCCATTGTAATACTCTAACAATGGGTAGTTACAGTAGTCTGGAAATTAAGGAGCTTTTATTAATCCGTGCTTATCTTTATAAATACTTTTAAAATAGATAAGGACTTACCGTCCGACGCTTTTATACCTAATATTAAACTAGTTATCAAAATTAATTTCATTTTAAAAGCTAAGTTTGTCAGTTTTATTTACGAAAAAAATTCAAGCTACTTTACCACACTTTTTTTGAAGAGGTTGGGGAATAGTGAGCCATTGCTGGGTTTTTGAAGATTTGGAATGGAAGGAAAGGGTTGTATGCAATTCTCCTCCAAGCAGCTATTTGAACCCAGTTAATTGTTTTGTTGCCCGATTGCCTTATTGTTGTTTTTGTACATGTTTGCGGAGATAATGGCTGCCTATTTCATCCAGTATCCCTGTCAAAAACTCGCTTCGTCCCCCCTTGGTGAAAAAAAATCAAAAATATATCAAGTACTGCTGCTTCTTCCAATGGGAAGAAGATATGAAGTGATAATCAGATCAAGGAAAGAACGGGAAAGGAATGGCTTTCCAACCCTGGAACCAGGAGCCTGGACCTGTTTTTCGGATGGGTCTAGGAAGAATGGTTGTACAGGGGCAGCGTTCTATACCTACGGACCTGAAAAGGTGGAAGGAAAGATTCCTTTGGGTAACAATCCTTCGGTGTCACAAGCGGAGCTTCTGGCGGTCTTAGGAGCTGCAGTCCAGAGGGAACAATGCTAAACCTCTTTGTGGACAATAAAGGTGTCTTACAGTCTCTTGTTAGTACCAAGCC
>JAQFZX010002082.1:0-22107 GCA_034682405.1 Hydroisotoma schaefferi | reverse complement strand
ATAGGATAGGTAGTGTTAGTATTGTTAGTTGTTGCAGTACACTTTTGGTCTTGTTCCCGATTCTTGACTTGGGATCACTAGGACAGACTCTTAAATAAGCAGCCAGCTCAAGAAGACACAGACTTTACTTTACTTGGACGAAGAAAGTGAGCCTTTTTGTGACTTGAGAAGACTGCTACTCTTACTTCTTAGACAGTAAAGTAAAACAGAGAGAGAGAGAGAAGAAAGTACAGGAAAGTAAGAGAGAGATAAGAGATAATGTGTTTTGCATTTTAAAAGGGTTAACATGACAGACACGAACTCGACTTCTTTGACTCACACATCCGATCTCAACCCAACTACTGCTGCTGATACTACTACTACTACTACTACTGCTACAACTACTACTACTACTACTGCTACTACTACTACTACTAGTACTACTACTGCTACTAGTACTACTACTACTACTAGTACTACTACTACTACTACTATACTAATACTACTACTACTACTACTACTATTTCAAGTTATACTAAAACTACTACTACTATTTCAAGTTATACTAAAACTACTACTACTATTTCAAGTTATACTAAGACTACTACTACTATTTCAAGTTATACTAAGACTACTACACTATATCTATTATATTATTCAATGGTTGGTATAAGTAGGACTTAATTATGCTTAACATAGACTGTCTGCAACGTTTGATAACATTATTACAAGGGTATTTGCTCTGTAAAGCAGTACTGCTTACGTAGCATGATGCCTGCCTATAAGCATAAATGTATTGTGTAATATTGAACCTATTGTTGAAAGCAAAATAAGTACAGAGAGCGTTTTTTAGAAAATTTACCGATATTTGAGTAAGAAAAAGATTAAGATGACACTTTCTGTATACCTGACTTTCTTTAATAAAACTTGTAAAGATAGATAGCATATAGAAGGGTAGTAATAAGATTATGCAAGCAATCGGTATCCCATTTTGTAACTTGTGAGATTTTAAAATCAAAAGAATGGCACAAAAACGATCGATTGTGGACTTCTGATTAGTTTTATTTTTATTGTACAAAAAATCTTTGATAATTTATTAAAAGTATTTGCTTGATTAAAATACATGCCTACTCCAAGACTCTAATAAGAGTTATTAAAGGTTCACTTATAAAATTACTTTACAAGATGTATTCTAACGGTTTAATTCACAGAATTACGATGGTAAACTAACTACACAAATTTTAGCTTTATAAACATCCTAGAATATACCCGTCCAGTCTTAAAAATGATTAAAGTTATAAAGGGATGTAAAAAAGGTTGTGTACAAACATCTAAACTCTTATCATTATTCTCATCTTACTTAATTAATATTTAGATATGAGATAAAGAGTTATGTACTTCCCCGTCCTTAATACGATGAGTTTAAACTAACTAACTAAACCCCTCCTGTCAAACAGCTATCGTATAGTCCGAGTGAACATTCCCTTGATGACTCTGTTTAAGCTGGTGCTGTTGTGTAGTCAGGATCTTATTATTTCCACCTCCGGGCACACCCCCTCTACCACTACTGTTATTAATACTAAAAGAATTTCCTCCAAGTTTAGATTTACTCGGGGAAAAGCCAACACCACAGCCACTCCCACTACTGATGCTTAAACTATTAATAGGGTTTCCAAGGGTTGGGAGCTGCTGTGGGGCTGGATTGGTCATAAATCTTGTGCCGAGAATGCTATTATTTCTACCGGTGCTAATTCGATTATCACATTCCACCAAGGGGATCTGACTAAGCTCCATAATATTATGAGAAGTGTTATGTTGCAGTTGGCCAAGTGAGGCTTGAGGTGGAGAAAAGATAAAACTTGTGGTGGCCGTGGAATTACTATTATCTTCCTGGACAACCAAGTTATTCCCACGACGGTCCGTTGTTGTTATAAGATAGCCCCCTGGGCCCGTAATCCTCCCGTGGTTGCTCGAGTACCCGTACAAAAACCTGGAGTACAAAAACAACGAGCTTAGTAGATGGGTTTTGAGTTAGTGAAAGTTAAGTAGTCGTGTAGAGCATAGCCTAGTCAAGTATGAAATGCAGGCCAGGATTAATATCTGCTTGGCGATTTCAAGTGGAATGGAATCTATTAGTCAAACTGAACATTATTCACGAAAAGACTGGAACGATTAAAGGGGTCATTCCATTCAAAATGTGTTTTAATTTAGCCCTTTTAAACCCTTTACGCTACTGTCAAACTTCAATTACAATCGAGAGAATTCCACATGATTTGCTAAGGATAGAAAGGTTGTAGTTTAGGTAGGTCATTTTAGACTTTTCATCCAATTTTATGAAACAAATAATACGCAATTAATAATAAAATTAAACTAATTTTGAAAGCATTTGCTCAGCTTTGCAATAAATTAAGATACAACTTCCCAAAGAAAATTACCCTAAGTTGAAGCAAATCCTTAAGATGCGAGAGACTCGTTGAGATTAGAAATCACCTCGTTAAAGTTCAAGTGAAAGCCTAACTGCGTCTAGGTCTACAATTCTAACTATTTCCGCCGATTAATCTCTAACTCTCTGTAACATCACACCCGTTGGTTATTTTATTCCCAGCAACACTTCTAGATACATTTATCTAAAGTATATAAATATAAACGCCTATTAAAGTTCAACTGCAGAGGACAGAATGAGTGGGATCTGATATTGATAAAATAAACGGAGCCAGTTGTTTCAACTGGGAACAAAGGGGGTCTAAATGGTAATTTACTGTTTAATGAACTAGATTAAAGAGATTAAATTAATCTGACTCATTAATTCCACACTGGAGTCCATTAAAACATGCACATGCGAGTGGAGGAGTGAAAGTGAAAGATGAGGTAGTGGAATAAATGATACCAACTACTATTTTAGGCCAACTAATACCAACTTACATGAAGGACTTAACTCTAAATACTTTTATCAGTGGAGATGCATGCACACTGCAGTTACTTTAGGCGTGGAATATGGAATAGAAAATAGTTTTTCGGACTGACCCATCCCCAGATATATAAAAGTATACATTTCCATCACGATGGATTCTACTTCGTACTTTTGGATTTAAATCACTAGTTTTTCCCAAAGAAGCTATCTATCTCTCATTATCAAGATTAATTATGAAGCTATGTATTTTAACCAATGGTATTAAAATAGTTCCTAAAAGAACGTTCCCAAGAGTTTTTGAGTGTAAGATTGCAGTTTCAAAAAACATCATAAGATATTCGAATCAAGCAAGAAACCCTTAAAATGTTTCTATATCTGGCTCCCTTCTAAAAAATGTTCAATTTAATTCCTTCCCTTTTTCCTCATCCAACATGCAAAAAATGTTAAGTTCCTCCAGGATAACAAACCTGATACCCTTCTCTGCCTCTAGCTACCTACCTACCAACTGGAATCCTATTTCAATCCCATCCACTATTAATCAAGCAAATTGGCAAGGCTCTAGTTAAATAACGCTAAAATCTCAGAAGTAGTTATATTTAAATGAATGACAGGAGATCATAGAATATTGCATTGCACTCTAGCCTGGATCAGGCTCTATTCTCTGATTGCACTCTGTAAAATAGTATGTAATGAAAGAGCATACAAAACAGAAAGATTTCCTTTGGTTAGTTTATGGCTTTTATTTCCCTAATTGTGAGCTCTACTTGTATTACTTACTTGGATCTAGTTCCTCTAGGCAAGGATTTGCGGTCTGTGACCAACAAGGTCTCGTCATTACGGAACAGAGTGCTTCCTCTACTACTAGGGCAGTTTACCATGGTGGAATTACCTCCTGAATAAAGTCCACCTTGAGCACTTAGCTTTACCCTGTTAATTGTTGAATTATTATCCACGAGATTTGATTCAAGGCCTAGGCCTAAGGCTTCTGAGTCTGAGCCGCAACTGTCATCGTACTCGTCACTTTCTCCGGCTGTACTTTCACCACCGCCGGTCATTACTGCATCCCCGGTCCTGGCTAGACCACCTGGTGGTATCATATTATTAGAATTACTGTTGCTTGGACGGGAATTTCTCATATGTTGCTGTTGTTGTTGTTGCTGCTGGTGGTGAGTGTGGCCTAGGCCTCGGGAAAGCTGGAAGTAAAAACCGAAACATCATTCAATATTTGTTAACTTTTTTTAAACACAAGTTTATAATTTATGAAAAATGTGTTTGGGATTGGTTCCTTTTACTCATTGAATTGAAAATATGAAAACTCATCCAAATGCTTCTGTAATTAAAGTAATTTAATTTGTGTATTTACATTTTATTCCTCCCCTTGTCATTACGATTAAACTGTCAAATATGTATACAGTTAATCAAAGAACTTTTTGTACCAGTCTCTATATCTGCTTTATAGTCAAATGGGTTATAATCCCTGCATTAATATTTAACTTTCAAAGTAACTAACAGCACGGATCAGTAAAGCAAACTATACATCCTCCTTCATGTACTATTTAAGTTTATTTTTTTATAATTCCTGTGACGTTTCTCCTTTCTCCGTTTCCGTTATATGGAAATTACTCTTTTTTTTACTAAAGAAATAATATGTTAAGCTACGAGTAGAATTATGGAGCTGCAAATATTTTAAATCTTGAACTACTGGTGAAAGCCAAAAATTCTAAGAAAGGGAATTTATAGTTTGTAATGACAATTATGAACTTTTGCTCAAATATGAAGCACAAACTTCATTTAATGTCAAATATGTCCCACCGAGGCTTCTGCAAACTTAACGACAACAGGAAATTAAAATCAAGTTCATTTTTGCATGCACGTAGCCTCCCCAGATTTTATTTTGCTAACACAGCCGTTATACTTTCAGAGTTAGTTTATTTAGAGCAAGATAATGTGATGATTTTAATGAGTTCGGAATCGAGGTCATAACTTTATTAATATGCGTTTATAACATGGCTAATCGTACTTCGTAAAATAGGTACACCCATCCTGGCAAACAAAATCTCTAACGGGGTTCGTACAACATTGAGTTATACTTCGAGGATTTGTGGTAGTAAATATTTACTTTTATTTACATCTATGCAAATTCAAATACCAATTGACCTGCGTGTATTTCAGTTTCTAGTATCCACAATCTGTGTAGAAAAAAGCTCGGCACGAGATCAAGTTTGCCTGACACCATCCCTGTCTCTGTTGAAATGCCGTACATATGAAGAGTAATTCAACAAGATTACTACTATTGAACAGGACTTCCACTAGGTTCATTCAATATTTAAGTGATTGTATTGTGCGAATAAATCGACTTTTCTCCACTCTTCACCTAACTTGTTACTCCCTATTATTACCCGGTTTCCCTTCCAATTGAAATTTCTATTGATATTCACCATAATATTACAAGAAGATTGAAACCCATTCGTTTAAATTTACTTTAGAATGCCCATTCTCACTATCTTTGCTTGCGGTGAGTTTTCCCCAGCGTTTATTTAACCAGGATCAAGAACGTTGTCGCAATAGTATAGTGGTTCTGAGCAAAATGTATTAATGTTATCATACCAAACAGCAGAATATATGTCGATAAAATGCATTTTAAAATCCTCATCCCACCTGTGTGCATTCCTGGCTAGAGGTAGCTAGTATATTTTGCACAATGAAGTATAAAATACTTGTAAATTCGGAAATAACGTTTGCAAAAGAGAGTGAAAAATGATGTTAATTTAACGTGTATATCTTTTCCTGAGGGGAAGATCAGAATACTTCTCTTTAAACTTCAATTTCCATCTCTCTTTGCCTGTCCTAAAATAAATACACCTCTTAATAGTATCCTCCCTGTTTGGTATATGGATAAATCATTATATGCTCGCAATTTGTGCATGACTGGAGAGAGGGGAAAGTGTGTCTTGTTCAAAGGAAAATGTAACCTCAGGTTTGTCTCTTTTGTCACGTCTGGTCTGAGAATACAAAGAATCCTGATCTTAGAAGACTACTTTCTGTACATGACAGTTGCAGTTACTGGCCTTTCTTTGAAACTTTCAGTTAATATTGGATAATGGGATGTGACCTTTCTTACTTTGTGCTCAAAATAATATGGCCGAGTTTACAAATGTTGTGAACAATTCCTTTACATTTATACTAATTGGACCTCTAACAAGGAAACTTATATCGGAGATCACGTAAAGAAAGTTAAATGATGTTTGAAATGCCGAAACCTGGAAACAAATAGTATATTCTTGAATATCTCCACATCCCTCGCAAGCCAGCCCCCTTTAATACTTTACTACTATTAATAACATTTTTTACTCCAATAATAAATCCCTTGTATCAATACTAGGACTAGCAATAATAACAACAAAGTAACATAATCCAAAATCCATATATTGCTACCTCCTAGAGTGTAATCTACCCTGTTAAATTAAGGGTACTCCTTGTATTCGTAAATAAATAAATAACGACACTGCAAATTCGTCCTTTAAAACATGTTAATAGCCCCCGATTCACAGTTCCAAGATATCTATACTTTTTACTCATAATCTGTGCAATCCATAGTTTAAAGCCAAAATTCAAACCAAACTAACTACCAAATAATTCCACATAATTAAACCGATTAATTACCACTAATTCGAACTTAACGAGGATTAACTGTCGGTATTGTTTCGTAATTAAATATTAAGTTAATAGAACAAACAAATTTAGCCAACATTTTTCAATAGTTTACCAAATATCAAGCTAATATTTACTTGCATTTAACACAATCTGTTAACAACGTAAAAATCCCGTCATAATATAATGGGTTTAGAGGCTTGTCACATCGTGCAGGAAGGACAACCTGTATAAAAAATTCCCCTGGGGAGGTACGGGTCCGGCGTTAAGTGCCTGAAAGGTACTAGAAACGCAACGGTTATAGTCCCACTTCCTACGTGCACCAGGTTAAAAATGTGCATATCTTTCTGGTTGGGCGATCCAGTATAAATAAGCCCCAAAACCTAGCGATTTCAACACTTCCTAGGTGTGTTTGGATCGGGGTCTGGAAGGAAAACCAGTCAAACCGCCTAAAAAATCAAAGAAAAAAATGCCAGCCTAATGTACTTTATTTCCCTTTATAATTCACTGGGGGCTTTATTAATTCGAAGAAAAAAATTAGAAATTCTATCAACATGGAAGGGTAGGGGGGAATTAATCCGGAGGGGGAATTATTTTGGGGGAGGAATTAAAACAGGAAGTACGGTAATTAAATAATGCATACTATACTACGGCATGTACGTCTAAACGTTAGTTAACACGTATCGTATCGTATCAAATACATAATCTTGAGGCTTTAATTTTACGCTCTACCAGCAGAAAAACATCCCTTTTTTTAATCCATCCATACTCAAGTATTCTTTCTCTTCTAATTATTGTTTTTGTAAAATCTAAATCTGTGAATTTTGTACAGAAAAAATACATACTGCGTTTCCCCTTGTCCTTACTATTGGTCCTTGGTTATAAATTCTATCAAACTTTCCATCCATACCATACAGTTTATTTTTCTTTTGTACAATGAGCAGTAAAATTAATTAAGGACTAATTATTAGCTAATCAAACGTGCCGACTAATACAATACCGACTTTATATGGGGACTTGTGCGTGGGTAAAGATTTTTCCGTAGTATCGACCGATTCTTCATTCTTCGTCATGTATTCTTACTTACGATTATTACTATACCCTGTAGCGTTATTAAGTTGGTTGCCGTGTATTTCTGAATACCTATTTCCTCAATTAGTATCCCTCTTTAATTATATCATGAATATTAATAATAATACTATTTAACTGAATCTTTAACATGTCCGTCAAAAAGATCAACAGTTTAATTCTTTAATAGAAGCCATGTCACGGTTCGGGAGGTTACTTCTTTCACTTATGCAACACAACAATTTGAAACCAAAATTCAAAAGTAGACAATACCAAAATCATTCCAAAAATCGCAATTCTTTACCATTAATTCCTACTTTAAAAAGAGATAATGTTTTTTATCGTTTCGTACTTAAATAAAAGTTAATACGTTAAAGCAGTTTAGTGAAGTGGTTTTAATATTTTAACAACAATTAAGTTAGTATTTACGTGCATTTAATAACACTTGTTAACACTATTCTACCTTTTTCTACAAATAATGGCTGTATTATAGGTTACTCCTTTGCAGGAAGGACAACCTGTATAAAAAATTCTCCTGGGGATGTTACAGTCAGCGCCTGAACGGTTCGCGCCTGTAGCACGGTGAGCGCCGTGCAGGTCAGCGCTGAGCCTCCTACGTGCACCAGGTTAAAAATGTGCATATCTTTCTGGTTGGGCGACCCAGTATAAACAAGCCCCGAAACCTAGCGATTTTTTGTCGGGGTCTGGAAGGAAAACCAGTAGAAACCACAATCAAAATCAAAAGAAGCAATAATTAATGCATTTCGAAAATGTAAATTGAAATCGACCACGTTTACACGGTGTTGTACGTTGTAAGATGGACCCTTCTTTCGAATTTTATGTGGCACATCCACTGGGGGTACGAGGGTACATAGTGCCCCCTAGTTTTCTAATGTACCCCCTATAATTCCCGATAAGCCCTGTCCTTTCCATGATAAGCAGATCCCGCCCAGTCCCGCTAAGCTAAGGCCCTTCATATCCTTTAATGTTATTTGTACCCCTGTTAGCCCCTCGTGGTTTCGCCTATGTGTACTATATACTACATAAAAACTGATGCAGAACATGGATAACATACACATGTATTACTCAAGGTTCATCAGAATCGTTTATTAACAAAAGATGCTTTTAATAGTGTAAAACTCAATATATTCTTTTAGGACTGGATTATCTACCTACCACACACTAAGGCCATTCTTTTTCCAGTCTCAATCTCAAACCTTGCAGTTTTATATTTTCGGAAGATACTTTTCTCCCGTTGCGAGTTTCATCACCATTGGGGATCTTTATACTAACTACACTATTAGTAATCTCAACCATGTTTCACCAAACCCTTGGCTTGCATTGCTTTGACCAAAAAGAGTGTTGAATGGATACGCCTCTCCCATACTAATTTAAACATGTCGATATCTAAAGCAAGGGTTTTCTGTACAGGAGGGGTTTGAAGCAAGGTTAGGAAGCGATTTGAAATTACAAAACTAGTGATTTTAAAACTTTTTAAAAGCATTTTTTCTTGCCTACTACAATCATCACTCAAATCTGTCCTTCTACTGCATTACTACACTCGAACGCTGAAGTTGGGTCTGAGCTTGTGACTATTTCTTATCACCTCTCACCGATTGACGGAGGACTTTCTTTTTAACACAAGACGTGTAGCAATGTATAATAAAAAGGGAGACTTACTTGTCGGATGGGGATCGTTTCTGTATTTGACAGCCGTTGAGATGAGGGTGGACCACCGCCGCTGTAATATCCTTCCGGAATACTCTCCGACAGGGTCTCCTTCTCGCCCAAGTGGAACGTTGCGTATGGATAGATATCATCTGCACTTTCTACGTTTCAAAGAAACACCAAATATTCAATACATGTCCAGATTAGGTAGTTCATTTTTTATAGGATGCTTTCTTTTCTAAACAAACATTTCTCTGACAAAACTACCATTTGCTTCTGGGAAATGGAGCAACCGGCCGAGGGAAATATATTTCACAAAATCTACACGAACTTAGCTCAAGTAGTAGTAGCTTTACTTCCTGTTGTGGTAGTCGTTGTGGATGGGGTTTGGTTCTGTTGTAATAAAGGGTAAGAAATGGCAAAGGATTGATTGGTATTTGGTTTTGGATATCTTGCAGGATTTGACAGAGGAAACTGAAAGTATTGCAAAACTGAGAGTAGTGCAAAACTGAGAATACTACAAAACTAACGCGAATTATGCTTTAAAATGGCTGTTTTGCAGAGGGAATTTGGTACCTTTCTGGTTAAAACTTCAAACAGAATAAAAACAGAATATCTCAGCATAAAGTGAAATGTTCTTGGTAAAGCAGTTTAAATAAATTCACTTCAAGATCTCCATACTTATAAAAATACAGCTAGCATGTAGTTCATTTGATACTGAGGTCCATGGTTGTAGACGGGTGACCTCATTTTTGGGATTTTTCTCCCAGAAAATGTCACTCAATGTCAAGTAACCTGTCATTTAATAAATTATGGAATCTGGTCCCCTTCTTCTACGTGGTTCTTTCCATGTAAAGAAAATATTTTTACAAAAATGAGAAAGGATGTGGATGGATAGGATCGGATTGCAAGAAACTGTCTTCGTTTTATTTTTTTGTATTGGGTCCTTGTAGTTGGTAACCTTATTTCTTATATTATTCTGAGGTTAAAAAGAAAATACAAGGAACCACTGGTCCGGACTCCGGAGATGGAAGAGTTTCTTTGCAAATATATTACCTACGTCTTAACAATCCTGACATAAATAAGATATACACATCTATCTGACTGAATATGCTAGCAACGACACGAGAACATGCATGTTTCCATTTGCTTGAGTGAGCTTTCAATTATCGGATCAAAAGTCGGATTATAGTTTTTTTACCAAAATGTATTCTCAGAGTTAAATGTTTTAGCTGTGGGGATTATGGCATGAGAAATTTACTACAAGCCATTTATGATCTCATGATGGATGTGTAAAGGGACTATTTACTTTGTTCTATGAACATAAATCTAATATGTTGTTAATTGCATTTTGTAGACCGGAAATTGTAGTAATTCGTTTAGACGCTGAATTTAATATTTACCAGGGATGTAATCACAGTCGGCCATGATTTTTCCTCTTATCACAGTATAATCCCTGTCAGGGATGTAGTCCGTTCTCCCACGAGATTCCAAAGGGTCTCTTCTGAAGGCCAGAGAGTTGGTAGATTCTACAAGCCCTTCTGAGATTTTTCCTAAAAAAAAATAAACATTACAACTGAAAGATTCAAAAACTGGTTTTGCTCGGTCAGTCCGTATTCACAGTAACAAAGAAACTTTACAGCATTAATCGATCTTAACATAAATCCTCACATATAGTCAAGCGCTAAGTTAAGTCTATTTTTGTAAACGTAAATCTGAAAACAAGATAAGATAAATTATGAGTATTCTTCATGCTGAAACTAAGTTAAGTTCCACTAATAAAGCTTGCACGCGTTCCAGATAAACATCCACTACAACTATATATATCACACGAGACATGATGACATGAGAAAGTAAGACTCATTGAAATCAGAGTTCCTTCCTCATCATCTACAAGGGTTACCCTTGCTTCTTAATATTATTTCCTTAAAAATGAACTTGGTATAAAATGCTAAGTAATTTAAACGAAAGCCCCCTTATCATCATCAACCCTAGATCAGACCCTTGATCCGCACGAGATGTCAACTTGACTACATCCTCCAACAAGATAAAAAATCCTAAACAAACCAAATCCAATTTTCTTCTAGTTAGTTAATACAAACAAAATGCCTACTTAATACTTGAACCACAAACCACGAAAGATGTACAATATATACGGCTTTGTCGTGTTTAATCTCAAGGATCTCAGCAAAAAAAATCCTCTAATCATCACGAAACTCTCATGTAAAGTTGTTGTGTGAGTTACAGAGTAGAATATGCAATCCTCCGTGTAAATAACATACTACAAATACACAAACAAAATATAACTCAGCCATCCTTCCTTTTCCCATCTCTAATTTTTTTTTTACCAGATAACTTTTCCTTTTTCTCTTTTAAAAAATTTCACGGTCTAAAAATTACTACATGTTCCCTTTTTCTATAAAGAGACACGCAGAGGAAAATGTAAGACATGAGATTAACCTAAAAGTAGGTTGTATCTACACAAACAACTAGAAGAGGAAGAAGATAGGGATCGTTTTTAAGTAAACTTAAGATTATTCTTTCTCTCTGGATATGAGTTGTATTTTATTCAAGAGGGAAATGCGGGTTTAGTCCTTATGAAACTTTATCCTCTTGTGAAATTTTATATCCTGCACAACCTACCTCGTCTTTTACTTTTGTACGCTACAAAATCATACCGTACATTGCTTTATGTATGCCCACATGTAAAAATGGATGCTGTATTTTGTTTTCGTTAGAAATTATGACTAGGATGTTAAGTTCAAAAGTAGGATGGTAGATAGGCCCAGACTTCATTCTATGCTTGCAAGAAAGTACATACATTTTGGTTGGAAATGAACCTGAAGAAAGTAGAAAGGCAGATGAAATTTGACATGAAATCAGCCGTAAGGATAAAAGATGAAAGAAAGACATAAAGCTCAATTACCCTGGCTGCCAAATGATATTGCAAATTAAACCCTTTCAACCAAACTGAACAAGCCATTTCCTCCTTTTGTTACTCTTCCCTTTTAAGTCCAGGGTTATTCACAACAACAACGAAAGACAGCAAATATCTAGCTACAAAGCTATGGCTTTTGTCATCTATTCCAATTCCGTTCATTGTTTAGTCCTGGGAAATGTATGTAAATTATCCTTCAAGTATCTACAGCATCAACTAAGGGTGACTCTTTGGTTTGTTAGTTTATTGTATGTAAATTGATGTAAATTTAGCAAAGATTTTCTCCAAGGGATTATTTCCATCAATTATTATCGTTATTAGAGCCTTTGAAACTATTTGCATGGGGACTTTACTTTACATTTGTAGTAAGAAGATTTTGGTTACGTGACAGCTGAAAGGCACATTGTAGATTGGGATTGATTTGAAAGACAGCTACAGAAATAATGATGTGGTAATAAACTAACGTTAATGTAAATTTAGTAGGTTGTCAAACGGGATAATAGCCTAATTTAGTCGCTTTTGGACAAGGGGCTGATACAAAAAGGCTTTGGCAGTAATGTTTGTAAATAACAGGTCAGTCTGCATGTTATTCTCTATTTAACCTTTTTTCAGAGTTATTAAATGATAAGTTATAAAGGAATTTCACTCCAGTTGAATCACGTTCTCGTTTTTGTGTTAAAGTTAATGAGGGAAAAACCTATGTAAGAAATAAGCAGAACAAAGGGAAATATTTGAGGCTTTCAACTTTCTTTTGATAAAGGATAGCAGTACTTGAGACTTTATGCAGACAGAGTCAAGTATTCCTTCCTTCTTTTTTCTTGATCTTGTAAGATTTCCTTTCTAGTCTTAATTAATTATTTGTACTTTACAAGTGTCCATTTATAACATTCCCCTTTACCCGTTCTACATCTTATGTAAACTTTTAATGTTTCCTATTTAAACTTTGTTGGAAGAGATTCCGTACTTTCTTTAATTAAGCACCTTATAAACTTTCTGAATTTTTCATAAAGACTAGTATGTACGCATGCAAGTTTTGGAAAAATATACTATCGATGCGTTTAAAACCCATAAAACCTGCAGTAAACCTGTATTTGTGAATTTAATTTAACTGACGGTTAGAAAACTGCCGTGACTGTAAAAGTCTACGGTATCCAAATTCGAAATGTTAAGTCCATCCTTCCACACTTAGTGTCTTTCTTTCTCAAACTATACTTCTTTGGAGCTCTAAATCGATATTAAAAATTCGTACGGTACATGCTACAATATATCTCGATAAAGTTATACCATACACACACTACTACACATCTATCACATACACTCGATACCATAGCTGTAAGTAACCCGACTTGCGGCTGCTGCCAATAATAATTCAAAGAGATAAGATCTCAAAGTTGTCTATAAAGAACTTACGTCTCCTGAGCCAAAGGATGAGACTGGCTGCAGCAGAGATGATAGCAAAAGCAGATAAGATAAGGGGGAGCATGATATGCAAGTCTTGATAAAAGGGTCCGTTGCCCGTATCCCCGTGGTCATTGTCATTGCCACCAAGACCACCCCCACTGGAGGATGAAGAGCTTCTGGAACTAGGCCCACCCCCACGGCCATCCCCAGTCAGGTTGAACTTACTGCTTCTGGAACTGGATCCACCGAACCCTAGGGAATCATCATTCATTCCTCACCACCTTCTACTACGAGTATTCTTTAGAGAGTTTATAGTTTACAATATTATCTCTATCGCCTTATCCTTGTATGAAGAAGACTGCTGTAGAGAAAGCGATAAGGTAGACTTGTATATTGTCACTTTTCCTCTACCGTAGCTGCTCTAGAACCGAACCCTGAATTTCCTTATTGTAACATAATACTAAATCTTAAATATACTAGGAGATCGGCAAATGAAGGGTACTTAATCTCGTAATTTTTTAAAAAGACGAAAGTGATAATTTCTCTGTGATATTTTATTCTGCTCCGTCTCATTAATTATTTCATATCTACAGAAGTATGCAATTTTTAAAGTTTAAAAACACCAATATTAGCGTCTTGCTAAGTCAAAGTTTTTTATATAGTTGTAGACAGTAAACTGTAAGACTAGTCCCACTCTTTAAAAAACGGACGGTTCTGTAACTCCTTTATGGTACAAGAAGGTTCATATTTAATGACCAATTGTACAACTGAGTAATCATATTTTTATTGGAACCGTAACTCTGAAAAGGTGTTAGTATTAATTTCCCAATAAATTTCCTAGTTGGTGCTTGGTTGAATGAATTTTGTGAAAGAGAGCAATATTGATCAAGTGCATTTCTGGTTTCAACAGTAAGCAAAGATTTCAAAGTACATTGGCCCAATTTCAAACTAGAAAGGTTCGTTAGTATGTAAAGTAATAAATTTCATGGACATTTTGACCCTCCTCCCTTCAAGAACAATTTCTTAGCCATTCTTATGCTTTCTCCGACGAACAAGGTCTGACGGTACTTTCACCACAATCATAAATTGAAGTTCTACTCTCTCTTTAAGTTAATATTATTCTTCACTTGTGCCCAGCGAATTTATACACTTGATACTCTTCATATTTTACTCTATTTAGCTACGACTTTCTTCATAACAGTCTGCAAAGTAATTAGTATTGTTAGCATTAGCTTTTACAAACTGAGCTATAATAGTGGGATGTATCATGTTATTAAATTTTGAGTTGTTGAATTCTAGCCAATTAATTTCTGGCTGGTTACCTCCTTTGAAGACAGAAGTTGATATTTCATACTCGGCCGTTGAGGTTCCAGCCCCGTTAACTCCCCGGATCCGAATTACATAGTCCGTTTCGGGTGTCAGCTCATTTATTTCTATCACTTTATCGTCCAAAGATATCCCTTGCCCTAGTTCGTGTCTCACTGGAATTTCAAACAGAGTACAAAGCCTCTATTATGCATCATATTATTTATATCATCATCATTATTTTATTCATTCATGCTCAACACACAATTGCCTGCTGTAAATTACAGATAATAATCTGCGTAAAGTATTCTATACACTCCCTCCCTACACGCTGGACTAGGCTTTACGCAAAGTGACGTTAGTGACGTAGTCGTTGAATAAAGCTAGCCCAATTTGTAGCAGTAGCAGTCTCTAAATAAAACTAAAGATAGTGAAAATGAATTACGAGAAACTACAAGAGTCCATTCATAAGAAAATAAATCCATAAATAAGCAATAGATCCGCCCTTAATTCCCACTTAATTATACTGCAGACACTTTCAACCCACCCGACGGCTTACTTAGCTCGAGCCAGTATTAAAATATTCAAAGAGTTATTCCAAGAAAGGCTCTGATTTATTATTATATTTAAACTTGGGAATATTTAATATTTTATTGCCAACTTCGTACCGTCAACCGTTGCGTTGGCTGAGAATGACTTGGAAACAATGAAGCGGCCCATAGCATTAGCCTTTCTGGCAGAGGGACAAAGGGATGAGTAATAATTGAAGTTATTCTGATGAAATAATCGCTACCACTTTGTACTGCTATTGTATGCATGCACAGTACTTAAGAGCCACTTTACTCAAAGACTATTTATATACAATTAGACCTAATTTGTAGAGTTTAATACTAAAGTACCTAGATTATTTATGGGAAATTGGGTGTTTTTTGAGAAGAGTTTTGAAAAAACTAAGGTTTCTATTGAACCCTTCCCCATCCAGTGTTACTTAAATAACAGTAATTCATAATTCATCGAGCTGTGGGCAACCAATGAATAATTAGGAATCATTGCCCGGCAATGATTCCTAATTATTCATTGGTTTTTCTTGCAGTAGCATACAGAATGATTAACATTTCAGCCCCAGTTTCATATAGGAAGTCGACAAATGAATAACTCTGGTTATTGCTCCGTTACAAGTTACAATTGAAAAGTGGGAGTAATTTATTTATGACTCTCTTTCTGTGACACTTTTATGTGGTTACTGTGTGATTAATTATGGAGGTTTTATGAATAATAATTAATATCAGTGCATACACGCCGTTTCTAAGCAAAAAACAGCAATATTTGGGTAAAGATCCACAGCAGTATAGCATCAGAAGGTTTATTAATGCAGCGCAGCAGTCAAGTCTCGACTCAACCGATTCTTCATTACTCTCGTTACAAACACAACAACTACCGAAATGTGCTAACTTTATACTGATACTATGCAGCATAAGCATACAACAGTTTGATACCAAAATTCAAACAGAAGACGATAACTGATTACTCCAAAAATGTTAACTGTTTACCTCTAATTCTTACTTATTAAAACAGATAAGTTTAAGGTTGTTTCGTAACCAAATACAAATTAATAATTAAAGGTACTTTAGCAAAAAGGGTTTAATATTTTATGAGAAATTATTCTAATATTTTCTTGCATGTAGTGCACTCGGTTATTAACTTTTAAACACTTTTTTTAAATAATGGTTAAATAAGGGTGGTAGGGTTGTCAGGAAGGACAACCTGTATAAAAAATTCCCCTGGGGTTGTGGAGTCTGTGCCAACAGGGAAATCCTGGGTTAGATATTCCTCTTTGAGCCTGTACCCACTTCCTCGTGCACCAGGGTAAAAATGTGCATATCTTTCTGGTTGGGCGATCCAGTATAAATAAGCCTAACAATTACCCTCTGGAAGGAAAACCAGATCAAAAACCACAATAAATTTAAAGAATAATTAGATCAGATTTGTATAGTTACCATCCACGAGATTAACACATGGGCAGTTAGATATAATGATGGAAGCAAAGACCACGCTTAAAAAAAGTATTCACTACTTTACTTGTATTCTTCTCAAGCTAAAATTAACCTGAATACATGTCCTTTCTGTACGAAGCATAAATAAACGACACAGAACGGTTATACGGTAAACTGGAAACAACATTCTATCTATGTTGGAAACAAAACGGTTGCAATCTCCAACCAAATCCAAATAATAAATGGAACTCATGGTTGGTCCATGAAAAATGGTCTCTACTAATTTAAAACCATAAGATTTTGATTTGAAATGAAAATAAGTATGGTTTCACCAGTCGGAATGAAGATGTAATAATTACAAAGTAAAACAATGATGTATACAATCAAGGCGTTTTCCAACTCCCCACTTCCTCTCTTTAATAGAGTATGGCTAGCAAAACTCAGCAATTATGATCCGGATCTACTGGAAGAGACTTTTGAGTATATTATTTCTTAACCATACTAAGATCTTCTTTCTCCCGTACTAAATGGAAGTATAATTAATACATCGCTTTCCTTGCTGGTAATAAGATCCATCCTTAAGTTAATTACGTGTGCCCAGTTAGTTAGATAGGAAACTGAGCCCAGTCTCGTAATGTAATAAAACCTCCTTCCCTCTTCTGTCAACATTTAGTTTTACTTTTTACCATACTCTCCGTCCTAACTTACTCGAAACAGAATACAGTACTTATTAGAATGTAATGTAGACTGTGCAGGGCTAGTCCACTTAAATCTTTACAATCCTACCATACAGTATAAATATTATCACTAGAGTTACAAAAGGATGATAATGATAAGACTCCGACCATGATATGTATAGCAATAGCGGTAGTATTTCTTAGGATATCATGGTGGACTTGTGCAGAGTCCAAATACTGTTACACAGCGTCCGTTGGGAGAAAGTCTTAGGAAGAAGAACAAGACAATCTCCGATGGCTTTCTCTCCGTTGTCTAACTAATGAAATAAAACTGAATGTCTGCCAGCTGACAACTAGGCAGAGATCTTTAACACAGAATAAAATAAATACTCTCCATAAACTGGTTTAATTCTAGAGCACTTCCTAGTAAAGAATTTTTTTTAAAATTATTTATTACCATCCACGGAAGAATGATACATTTAAATGGTAACAATTGAAATGAAATGTAGATCTTTGGTAGCTTAGTACCAAATAATAATACCTCTGTTGGATCTTTCTAAAGTATAGTCTATGAATTACCCGTATTCCAAGAAGACGTTCCACCCGTCTTGGCTTTGTACTCTATAAGAAAGAGGTTGACAGGACAGTCCGGAGTGTCCCAGGGGGCTAGGCTAATCGTCACTCCATTTGGTCTTGGCTGGAGAACTTCAAATCCAGAAGGGACCACTGGACGTGTCCCTTTTGTCGTCACCCTCACCGTCTCACTTGGCAGCCCCCCACCGATCTTGTTTAGTGCTAGAAGAGTGAAATACCGGATAGTCTTTCACAACATTCTTATAAAAAGCCCTCATTCTAAATAAATATTCTATTGACATAATATACCCTTCAGTTTTTTAAGAAGTCGTTAAATCAAGAGGCGTTTAGCATTTAAAATGGGCAACGGTAGAAAAATAATAGGAAATCAGCCAAAGAAAGTTATTGTCCGGGTTAAAGCCTCCTACTCAATCAATAATAAATCTTTCCCCTTCATTGGCAATCGTAAGATGGTTTGGAAAGGAATAAAGTCCTCTTGAATCCCTTACTTTCTTCCAACCCAATCTTAACAGAATAAATTTTGGGAAAGTGCGTGAGCTGCAACGGCTACTTGTACAAACTTGATAAGATATGAGCTCATACATACAGATGATGATATTAAGCCTACGATGCTGGACAGCCTAAAAGATGAAGGAATCGATGAAAAATGAATATCTGCAGCAAACCTGAGAGAAAGAACTCGTAAGGGTGACCACATCGGAGGGACTCTACTTGATAAGTGGATAGCTTTCTACTCAACGTGATTTCTTCCCACTCTCCGTCAGAAGGTCGGAAGTTCAGAATAAATCCTCGAATTTGGGAGCCCCCATTGTCACCTTGTTTCCATTGGAGTCGAACTCCACTCGAGGTTATCGCTGTTGGGTGGAGTAACGGGGCTGTTGGAGGCACTATTCGTTTATCCAAAATATTAAATGTTTTAAGGAATAACTATTTTAACCTTTATTGTATTTTAGTTACAGAAAACAATTTGAATAACGATCATTTCCAAATGAGTCAGAAAGTCTGAAAGAAACAGTAAACCATTCTAATGGTTTTGCATTCTTCAATTCTAATCTTCCTGAAACATTACACTCTTTCTATATAGAATTATTGCATACTTTAATGTGATCTATGAAGAAACCTATCCAGAATTGCTTTGTCAAATTTGTAAAGTAATAATCATATTTTTAACATCACTGCAAAAAACCGAACGGCTAGTCATTGATAGATTTATTGCATCTGGATGTTCCGATTTGGGAACTACTAGTTCAATGTAGACAGTTCACAATTAATTTCATACGAAACACTAGAAACACTCCTAAATATTTCATTAATTTGGTTATGTTTTGTTAAGTTGTTTTGTTAAAATACCATAAAACGTTAAAATATTTTGTATAGTTATTTCCCATAATTGATAGAAATGGTGGCAAGGGTTATATAATGAAGTTATTAAATAGTACTTGCTACAACGAACTGCTCTACTAAGAGTTCGACGAATAAAAGTGAAAGTGTACCTTGCACTTGAAGCGAGTAGACAATATGGTCAGATCCAGTGGGATTCCTAACGAAGCAACTGTAGTTTCCACTGTCAACCCGCTGGGCATTTTTTATCCTAAGCACGTTGTCCTTTCCCGATCCAATGTCATACTTTGGACTGCTACTTTTCCATCATTTTACACGTTTAGATCGGTTGAATTCCATTCGTTGGAATTTAGCAATGATCCCCCCATGAAAAATCCAGGATTTCCCAAACGGAAAAGCAAGAATGTCCATGGAGCAGTGCCGTTTCCAAAGGTAGTAGTGACCACGGCAAAGGTTGTTATGTATTACGGGTACATAAAAAACACATTAAATAGAAGACAGTTAGCAGCTGTATGTGCGTAGGAATGAAGGGTAATGAAATGGGTTGTAAACTCAGGAACTATTACTTCTGTGTTAAAACCCCAGTAGTTATTTTTAGCTTTTACTTTCACCCAGAACTGTATACGAAGTCTGGCCAAGAATATACAGAAAATGTTTTATATGGGTTCTGAAAAACGTTAATTATTTCGTCTGCATGTATTCATCACTTAAATTCAGCAATTTTGATCATTTTCGACTGCATCTTTAAGGTACTAGGGATTTTCTGCAACCAATTACCTAAAGTTTCCTATTTATTCACTTTGAACTATAAAACCCTTCTAAAATCCCTAAAATACAATGTGCTTACAATAAAATGTTTCTCATTTTAAGTACTATATGACTGTGTTCCTTTTGTGCTATTTATTTATTACATGAAAGCAATACACTACCTCATGTTATTGTTATTTCTATAACAAAAAAATACGACAGGGATTTCATACTTTATTCCACTTGTCGTAAAACGTATTCTCGTCAATCCCTTCTTCCCTTACTGTACCTTGACACAAGGTACCTATGCATGTACCTAAGGCTTACTTAAGATTAACATACCGTGCAGTAGTAGTAGAAGAAGTGGTACTAAATTTTTATCCTTATTTCTTTGTATATAAAATACAAGTTTCCAGATATTACAGTAAAGAATCCTTTAGTTCCAAGCTCTACATTATGATCCTGCCTGTCCGTCTCAAAAGCAGCCTCAGGTGCGACCTATTTTACTTCCTACATCTTGACGACTACGACCAAGATACCTTTGAGGTATTAAACCATCCAAGGGTTTATTTTACGACAAAACCTAGCCAGCGAGGTATTAAGTTTAAGCAACGAGTTACAACTTAACTTCTGAGGAGATTACACTGCCCACATAATCTAGATACATGATGTATTTGTTTCATAAGTAGTTTTATACGTTGCTTGAACTGTACAAAAGGGAAAGTAAAACTAGAGCACTAAATACACCACAGTCAGTAGTATATAGCTCCAGGCTAAAGTAAGAGAGATGTGCAATAATATTATATTATATTGCAGAAAAGTCCATCGATCCCGATCATACAAATTCTCATGAGGGGTTTAAAAACCGATTTTGCCAACTCAATCAGCAAGAGAAGTTTATCACTCATAAAAGTTTTGGAATTATTGGCAAAGTCGCAGGAATAAGGGGTTTTAAGTTCATTTCCTCTTCAGAATATTAATTTAGAAAGAGTATATTCTCAAGAAATGTTTTTCTCAACTGTGTAAATCAGTGCGTTTATTTTATTTCAAAGGTAGTAATTAATTAATTAACTTTGTCCTATGCAAGATGCAATGCTATTCAACCTATTTCAGATTAAAACGGAATCCATACATGCTTATTTTTAACAGAATATCATCTTAAACCAGGTAAGACTTACCCAGAAGGATCAATGTTCTTGGTCTCTCTCCTCTTCCAGTTTACGATCGGTTTAGGCACACCCACCGCAAGGCAAGGAAGAACAACCTCAGTCTTCCAGGGAGATGCTATGAATCTTCCAAAAGAGACTGTGGCAGCTGGAACTGAAATAAAATTAATGGTTGGAGGAGGATTATTAGGCTATTAATAAAATATTTTACTATCTCATCATTCACAAAATAAACATACTGGCAAATTACCAAACGGATATTACATTATTTTAAGACCCTATTTAACTACCTTTTAAAACAATAACTTCCTTGTGAAACTGGGGATATTACTTTACTTCATTACAGAGCGAAGGTAGTTAACAAAATGCAATAGGAATTAGAATTAGAGATTTAACTTTTGAAAATAGCTGCAAGGATTTAGGCGACAAAAATGTATTATAGTGAGATAGTTTATAAGATATTAAGAAATAGATAATGTTATTGCTATAATAAGTAATTATTCTTATAATAAGTTCCTAGCCGTGGTAAGAATCATTTATTGCTGTGAAGAAGCGACCGATTGTGAAATCGAATCTGAGTCCACCTCCACAAACATTTGGGTCTTGTAGGTTGTTGTAAAAATAATCCGTTCGAAACCCCTGACGTAGATTTTAACATCTTTCAATA